>PVJD01000190.1:0-60812 GCA_004026545.1 Mormoops blainvillei | reverse complement strand
AGGTTTGCTGGGTAGTTATATTTTCAAAATATTACTCTGAACATAGTGAGGACTGAGGGGAACAAGAATGGATGCCAATTTAGTAGGAGATTATTGCATTAATTACAGCAAAAACTGACTGAACTAAGACTATATCCACAAAATAGTAAGTAATTTGAGTAAGAGATATTCAGAAAGTAAAACTGACATGCCAGAAAGAATCTAGCATGACACCCATGTTCTGGGTTGGATGAGGGGACAGAGAATCCATCAGTCCAGGGCCTCCAGCAGACAATATAGAGGAAGAGGACCACCTAAGATGGTGGACCACACATAGGGGGTTAGTACATTTTTAGTAAGCTGAATGTTGGAGAAGTAACTGTAGGAAGGTTATTCTGGAAGTAATAAGTCACAGGCCCTGGATAAGAAGAAAAAAAAGAAAAGAAAAGAAAAGCCAGAGAGACCTCAGTTAGGGAGTAATAGTGAAATAGAAAAGGCATGAGCATTTGTGAACTTGCAAAAGAAAAATCCATAAGCTCTGATGATTGATTAATAGAATACAGTGTATGAAGCAGAAAAAAATGAGTTAAAGGTGACTTCTGTTTTTCAACTTTTAATTCCTGGTTAAAGTACCAAAGTCACATGACTGAAGTTTCATGGATAAATAATGTTATTAATTCTAATAAGAAACTTCAATGTGAATTTTTATTGTATGGCTAAATTATTTTTCTCCAGTTGGCACAAAACTCTCCTTATACTTAACAACCATTATCCCATTGGGAAAAGGAGTTTTCTTGCCCAGAATTAAACTGATTGCCAAATTACCATTTGTGCTGACGATGTTGAAGCGCCATAGCTTTTGTTTCTACCTGACTCTTGCTCCCTGATGAATAGCGATTTAGTTTGTGTAACTGTTTAACACACCAAGTTTTAAAGACTGATTGTAACTTTTAGTTGGAGATGTTTGACCTTTATCCACATTTAAATATCTGAAAAACATTTGGAAACCTCAGCTAGAAGATCAAACAAAATTCTGTCACAAAAGTTCCTGACCTTTCTATATTTCTGAGTAAAGGAATTAAGACGTCAGGCTTTCTTAATACACATTTGAAACCAAGTTCATTGATTGAGAGCTTTCTGTTCTGCATTTGTCTCCTTGGCTTTACCGAATGTCAGCGTGAAACCGGCGGAGCTCCACCCATTACTTTCTCTCTTTCCTCTAATCTCTCTAACGTTGGAGTGGCTTGCAGCTGAATGAATGAATACAAGTTCACATTCTGTTTAGCTTCGAGAATGTATTGCCAAAATGGTCAGAATCTTACACTAGGAAGCTAAAACTATAATCCTAATACTGGCTGACAGAAGATTTACTAAAATTTGGAAACTCCATCTGGTTTTCATTTTACTACAACTGAATATTTTATACTTCTTCATTTATTCATTTAATGATCCTTATTGGGACATACTCTGTGTCAAGTACTTGGGGTACAGCAGTGAATTAAGACCTTTCATTCATAAAGCTTACAGTTGAGTGAGAATATAAAACAATAAGCATTATAAATAAGTAAATCTATGATATGTGAAGAGGTAATTAGTGCTCTGAGAAAAAGAGCAGGTAGAGGGAGGTAGAGCAGGTAGGGAGGGAATGGAGTAGAGGAGCTGCTGTATTAAGCATGGAGATCAAGGTAGACTTCATGGAGGAGGTGATATAGGAGCATAAACCTGAAGCATATGAGGGAAAGAAACAGAAAGATATATGGGGAAAGAGCATTCTGGGCAGAAGAAACAGTAAAAACAAAGGCCCTAAGGCAAGATGGTGCCTAGAATGTTCCAGAAACAGCAAGGAGGTAGAGTTCGGGGGAGGTTCGTAGAAGACGTAGGCTGTCGCAAGCATAGGCATAAAAAAGTACTCAGAAATACCTGCTGACAAACTCAAGGCCCCATCTGATCTAGTCATAAATGTGCAATCTTTTTTCATCCCCCCACAATAAATTTTCCACTTAGTAAGCTCATATTTTCACCATGCCTCCAAGCCATTCATGTCTATTTCTATCTCTCTGGCACCACATTTTTTACCTTACTCCTGGTGGCAAAGACCTCTCCTTTGCTAAGGCCTACCTCATGGTTCATCCATCCTTGGTGATATTTGTTCGAACTTCACTTACACATTATTTTGAATTTACTCAGTGCCACAGATTTCATCCCTTATGTATTTTCTGTCTTGTGTCACTCTTTTATTACATCATGCATGTTACTCTTTTCTTATAGAGTATGTGCCTCCCAAAGTCTGAGATCACATGTCATACTTCATCTGTATTTAGCCCTTGCAGAATGTTTATGTCATATCAGGCTCTGGTTATACAGAGATGAGCAAGACCCCGTCACTATCCTGGTGGAGTTCAATCCAGACAGAAAATGACTGGCAAATCAATAACAACAATACTACAGGATCGATGTGCAGCTATGATTCTGAGTAACAACACTCTGAACAGAGAGAAACAAGGAACCAAAATGTATTTCCTGCCACATGTTATCTAACTTAATTTCTACAATAGTCTGGCAGATAGAGGTTATAAACCTCATTCTAGAAGATGAAGAAATTGAGGTCCAGAGAGGTGAAGTTTCTTGACCATGGTTACTCGAGTAGATAAGATCAGTCCTGGGACAGGAACTGGGCCTTCGATTGTCATTTAACTACACCATTCTTCTTCTCGCCTGCTCTCCCGCATCAATCCAAAGAACACAGCAACTAAGGAAAATGAAAACATACCAGTCAAATAAAATAGCAATTTATTTCATTTGGCCTTACAGTTCCCTTTCAAATATCAGAGTATGCCCATGGTAAACAAACTTTTAAAAAAATTTAGAAACTTCAATCTTGCCTTTCCGCAGATCTTGCTTAAAAAAAAAAAGAAGAAATCTAGTTCTAAGTAAATTTTTCTCTTACAATTCCTATTATGTTTAAAGGCCAGTTGTGAAACAAAAACATGACATTCGAGTTCTAATTTGGCCTTCCATTTATTATAGGTTGCTCGATTTAGTGGTTTTGGGTCATGTCATTTGTAAAACAGAGATACCAATATGAGGACCTTGGTAGAATTAATTAATATTTTAAAAACATCTGATACCATGTAGCTGAAAAATACGAAGTGAACAAAATTACAGTTTTCTTTGCATGTATAGAAAAGACTGTGGGATACATGCATTAGACGATTAGATGGCTTCTCAAGTAACTGTCATGAAAAAAACCGAAGACCATCCGAATGAGAACAGAGACTTTTTATTCAGAGAGTGCTATAGCAAGGGAGTCAGCCGCCATCACTTGCACTTTGGTAGAAAATCAAAAGCAGGTGAACGAGTGGGGAAGCTTTGTAGCAGATAAAAGAAAAGCTTTCGGTTGGTCCTGATTGGAAACTGTTAGCATGGGGAAGCTGTAGAGAGGATAACTGGAGGTGTGGTATCCTAAGTGATTGGTTAAGAGTACATATTTGGCTTTCTCTGGTTGATCCTTTGTTGAGGTGCATATTTGGCTTTTCGGTTGATCCTTAGTGGGGAGTGGGGATAAATATTAGGGAAGCTGTCAGTTATCAATCAAGTCACGGCCATTTTGTTACAGAAGTTATTGTTTGCCTTCTTGGGTCAGCTGCTAGAGATAGTGATCTGACTTTCTACAAATCTGACTTAACAGGTTGCCTTCCTGGTTAGTTATTATAGATAACAGGTTGATTTCCAGGTCTGGTTGCTGTACATTGTGGATCAAAGTTCTATTTTTATATGTGGCCTGACAATTGTCTGTTTGTATATTCAGTCTCTTACTGTAGATCTATCAACAGCTGATTTAGTAAGTCTCTATGATTTATAGGATTCTACATGTGCTTCAATGAATTGCTAGTTTTTTAAAAAATGTAGTTCCAGAATCATCTAGAGTATATGTACCAATTTTTCTAAGCATTAACTTCATCAAATTAACATATCAATAATTTGAGTGTTTCTTCTCCTGTCAAAACCTTAAGCTAAATATTCCAAATGTGACCTAAAATTTCTATCATGATTCATTAGATACTATATATAGACTAGAAAAGTCATTGTTGAATTCTGAAGAGTTTATTACCACTGTTAACAAACATTGCTAATTAGCCCTCCAAGAAAAGTAAGGCTGACCATGTATGTGTACATATTCTTCAAAGCTTACAAGAAATGTTAAAGAACCCTATAATTGGGACTTAGTTGCTATACACTAAACAATATAAATTTTCTAAAAAATGTAATCATTTCCATAACTCTCCATCACAAAAATCATGGTAGCCAACATAGAAAAGGTAATTCAGATACATGCCGAGAGAGTTGTAAGACCACTACTATCAACATCATGACTATTGTCTTGGTCACTTCATGTGAAAGTAACCAGAAAGACAGAGTGGACGTTTGCTTTTTGCCTGCTTGGATAATTTTTAATTAGCGGTACACACCTCATCTTCTCTCATTTCTCGTTGTAGAGTGAGATGAGACTCCTTTCCTTCCCCTAGGGGTAGACCCAGGTCTAAGCTAATCAGTAAGTAAAATTTTGTAACTGCAGTCATTGGTTCAAAGATGGGCTCATGGCCAGAACTGGCCCAATCAGAGTAAATGTCAGAACTTTTAATGAGAATGCTAGAACAAACACTCTCATATATTCCTGGTGGTCATGAGCCCGGAAGACCATACCCCAAGGGCAGTTGACAGCAGTCTGAGAATAAGGTCAATGGAGGTAAAGCACTGTTCGGCAAAGTAATTTCCAAAAACAACCCTCAGCTTTCTAGCTTCCTGTGTGTGGAAAACCCCAGCTCTTCCCTACTGTGACTTTCTTCCCTGTGAGTTTCCTTTATTACTCCATAGAACACTTTATTTCTGATACTTCTGGCTACTGAATGTGTGGAGATTTTCCCCCACAAAAGGCAATTCTCTCGAATGAGGTGGGTGTCCTTCAATTTAACTCAATTCTAACACTAGCTACCTGGAGACAGTGTCAGATCCCACAGGTTAAAAGTTCAGGTCCAATAGACTGTAGTCCCTGACCCCTTTATACATACGTACAGCTCAGATGTCAGTCACGGGCCCAGGTTGTCACCTGTGCTTCTGACCAGCCAGTCACAGATGGAGGGTTCCAATGACCCTCTCCTTGGGTTAATTAATTTTCTAGGGCAGCTGACAGAACTCAGGGAAACACGTTTACCATTATTAAAGGATATGATAAAGGATATAGGTGAACAGGCAGTAGATGAGATACTTAGGGGGAGTTTGGGAGAGTCCTGAGCACAGAAGCTTCTGGAGTTGGGGTATGCCACCCTCCCGATGTGAATCTGTTCACTAGTCTGAAAGCTCTCCAAACCCCTTACTATCAGGGTATTTACGGAGGCTTCCTCATGTATGCATGATCAATTATTAACTCAATTTTTAGCCCCTCTCCTCTCTCTGATTGAAAATGCTAAGCTTCTAACTATGGTTTGGTCTTTGAGGCGACTAGATCCTCTTCTAGGAGCGACCCAGGAGCCAACCCAGAGCCACCTCAATGGAATAGAAAATGCTCTTAGTGCTCTAATCACTTAGGAACTTACAAGTGTTTTAGGAGCTCTGTGTCAGGAGCTGGGGGCAGAGAACAATATATATTTTTCTATTATCTTGCAAGCAGTAAAGAGAGAGAAGCCAGCAACTGATATCATTTGAATCTGAGTATTTTCTTAATTATAATTCATAGTCTTTTTTTAATTATAAAATAAATATGGAAAAACATAAGGACAATGTAAACAAGGTTAAAGAAACAAATAATCTCACTATCCTTATTCTGATCATCTAGAGGTGACCATGCTAACACCCCGGAGGCCTGAATCTCAATAGTCAGCATCAACTGGATGAAGACAAGTTTGTAGCTAGAAAACGAGAAATATATTTGGTAAACAAACCAGAACTGCAACATATGTAATATTTGCCACCAGTAGCAGTAGATTATAATTGCCATACAAGCTGGAACAACTCCTCCAACAAAAGCCCTGTGGCAAGGATGGTTATTTCTTATAAGAAGCAGCTATGGCCACAAACCCAAAAGCAGGGTTTGGCTACAGAGAATGTAAGAAACATGGCTGTCGTGGCCCAGGTTTGGTTAGACAAATTCTCACATATAATCTCAGTGTTAAAGCAAAACCGCAAAGTCACTCTGTAGCCAAGGCAAAAGTACTTGCCCTGAAGGGGAAGACCTATGAGGAATCCCTGACCTCAGGAAGGTTTCCATCAAGAAATAGTGTAAGGAGTCTCTGGGACAACTTCAAGCATTCCAACATTCACATCATGATGGTGCCAGAAGGAGGAGAAAAAGAGCAAGAAATTGAAAATATATTTGAAAAAATAATAAAAGAAAACTTCCTTAATTTGGTGAAGGAAATAGATGCATAAGTCCAGGAAGAACAGAGAATCCCAAACAAGATGGACACAAAGAGGGCCACACCAAGACACATCATAATTAACTTGCCAAAGGTTAAAGATAAAGAGAGAATCTTAAAAGCAACAAGAGTAAAGCAGAGAGTAACCTACAAAGGAGTTAGACAGTCAGTTGATTTCTCAAAAGAAATTTTGCAGGGATTGGCAAGAAATATTCAAAGTGATGAAAAGCAAGTACTTACAGACAAGATTACTTTACCTAGCAAAGCTAACATTTAGAATGGAAGGGCAGATAAAGTGCTTCCCAGACAAGGTAAAGCTAAAGGAGTCCATCATCACCAAGCCCTTATTATATGAAACGTTAAAGGGACTTATTTAAGAAAAGGAAGAGGATCAAAACTATGAACATTAAAATGGCAATAAATACATAAATATCAACAATTGAATCTAAAAAACAAACTAAGCAAACAAGTAGAACAGAAACAGAATCACAGATATGGAGAACATTGGGATAGTGGCTAGTTAGGAGGGAGGTCTGGAGGACTGGGGGAAAAGGTGAAGGGATTAAGAATACAAATACGTAATCACAGAATAGGCAGGGGAATATTAAGAGCAAGTATAGAAAATGGAGTTGTCAAAGGACTTATATGCATGACCCATGAACATGAACTAAGGAGGGTGGGATTGCCTGAGGGAGTGGAGGTTACTGTGTGGAGAGGGGCAAAAGGGAAAAATTGGGACAACTGTAATAACATAATCAATTAAAAAAAAAAAGATATGTCCTTCTCAGCCCCTTCAGGAAGAGAAATAAGTAGCCATGCACTTAGTGTGATTTCGGGACAACAAGCCTTCAGCAGA
Organism: Mormoops blainvillei; assembly: GCA_004026545.1. Classification (NCBI taxonomy): domain Eukaryota; kingdom Metazoa; phylum Chordata; class Mammalia; order Chiroptera; family Mormoopidae; genus Mormoops; species Mormoops blainvillei. The sequence goes on along the minus strand of PVJD01000190.1, from coordinate 53,564 downwards.
TCAGAAAAGTGCCTACGCTTTGGGCTTTTGTACGTTATACTCTTAAGTCAAAAGCTCCCACGCACAGAGATATTTCTGTGCACCAGGAGACCAAAGCCTTAAAAAGAGAGAGATAGAGAGCAAAGCCTAGGATATTCGTAGGAAAGAGATTTCTTTTTTACCTCAATAAGAAACAAAATTTGAGTGAGCTAGAGCTATGTAAATGAGCCAGAGACAGCCCCTGTGTGCTATTTACTTCTTCACATCAGGTAATATCATTAGCCCAATGCCTGCCACTCTCAGACTCAAATTCTCACACATCCAACTGCTTTAAATAAAATCTAAATAAACATAGTTTTAGCCACTTGGAGCATATGCACTTTACATACCCCATAAACTGCACCCGGTATCTGCCAATCATAGATAGCACAGGGCCCATAGCTAAAGCGGACACCAAACTGCTATTGCCCTTCAGAGTTCTCTGGCCCAGGAACTCTCTGCTCTGCTGCTGAGCGACATCCCCTTGGCACAAAGCTCCCGCTAGGGTTTTCGCTGCTGCCCTGGGAGTTCCCTCACCCTCTTTCTCTTGTGGGTGGTGGCCTTGTGTTGCCAAGTCTGGAAGGTCTCTTGCTAGAAGGGGCTTTGCCTGTCATGCCACCTGATCCAAGCACTCTCCAATAAAGCTTGTTGTGTGTTACCGCCTCTTGTGATCCTGTGTCTTTTCTTTGTTCAACCCTGACATCTCTGAACTTTACCAGAGCTCCCTAAGTCTAGGCTTTTGTAATGCATTTGTACCATTTTGTTCAGAAGAAATGTGTTCCCCAAATCTTATCAATAAAGCCAATTTCATTGTATATTAATATTAATATCTCTTTCCTGATCACCCAAGTTCTGAACCATGTAAGAGACAGAGGGGTCAACAATGGGCCCAGAGTTAGACAGATTTACCACCCAGCCTTGGGAGGGGCTGGAGATCCAACCTTCCCACTCTGGGGAAAGATCAGAGTTCATGCTTCCTCCAGACAGCCAGACAGGTACACCCCAAAGTGACAGGCAAAGAAAGAGGCTCAGACTTTTCCTAAGTGCATGAGTCAGAGAATTTGCTGAGTGATGGGTAAGATACAGGCCAAGTGCTTCCTCATGGACAGCCCTCCACGTAGAAGGAAGCAATAGCATTGGGAATGAGTGTTCCTCCCAATAACCGTATTCTCTTTTGTAATTGCAGCTTATAAAGTGGACATATTTCTGTGGAGAAAGTTTATATCCAAGATGATAGGATTTTCATGGAGATCTCCCACTTTTACAACCATACATTTAAAGAAAGTATGTTATATTTCTTTTGATAAAATGCTCAAATCATATCAATAAAATGACTGAATTTATTTTTTCATTCAGGGTCATAACATACATGCCTAGAAATAGGTAAGCTTAGCTGAATGAAACGCAGTGGACTGACTAACCCTTAGTTTAACTGATGAAAATTTCGTAATGTAGTCTATGCTAGGAAAACATGTCACAGTTGTGGGTTTGTTTAGAACTTCTAGTGATTGTATAATAGTTACTTTCTGGCTTTTCAAAATGAACAGTTCCGTCTTGGTTCTAAGAAAGAAGAAGTGCTCAACTCCAGCAGTGATGACAGCCTAAAATATACAACGACAAAAAAAAAAAATAAAGCATGTGTGGGAAGGCACAACCCTAAGTGTCTCCAAGGCAGGTTGTATGACATTTATCAAGTCACAACCCTGATTACAAGTTCCGTAAGCTCGCATATCTTCCTGGCATGCTTCTGCGCTTTCAGGTATACTTTTAAATAGCAACTGGGCATAAATTAAGCCCACAAAACTTAAGTTGTAGGAAACAAGGGAAAAGTTTTGAGCACATGAGAATAAGAGATTCTATGAGGGTACTGTGGCTTTAACTGCAAGCCCTGAAAGCCTGAGTGTGTTGTGACACTGTTGTGACATTTAAGAAGAGTTACACCAGACAATTTAGATTTCACTGTGACATATGCTGTATAAATTCTTTAATGTTTAGCTTATCTTGCACTAAACAGCAGAAGAATACTTAGTAAGTGCAAGTAGGTCAACATCACTTTAATTTGCATTATCAGTTCAGAAGAACATTTTACACTATATGTGTTGTGATAAAACACTGTGTCATTTCTGTCACCCAATGCCGAGTATTTTTAGGTTGTTGCACATTGTGTGTAGAGATATTTGGTATTGCCTTTAATGTAACTTGCCATCTGTGTTCTAGTTTCTAAGCATTGGCAGAAGTGAGCAAAAAGCATTGGCCAAACTTCAAGGGGTTAAGGTTTTTGCTAACAAATATGGACTATTTGATATGAAAACCATCATTGTTTGATATGTCAAATAAAACATTTGTCAATCAAAAGTCTTTAAGCACTGGGCTATGTGACATTTACTCTTTTATAAACCAACAAAGTCCCTGGTGGCATGCCTTTTTTCCTCTCATTTAAATAGTGGTAGGAGAACAAATCATACTTCAGGGCAAGTTGATAACTGCCAGTCACGATTCCTGCCTTGTTTACTATAATGAGGAGGGTAATAAATGCATCTGACCATTTCGGCTGGCATTTGCATAGATGAATGATTTGTCCAGTCAGTCGCTCTCCAGTGATTTGGGTCTTTTTGTCAGCACAAAGAGCATTCAGTCTCTCTGGAATTTACAGCAGCCAAGCTCTCATTAGCAAACATCCTTTACCATGAATGATTCAAATAATTACCACTGAAATAATAAACTGTTTCACAAAAACATTTTATTTGATGGCTCCAAACATCAACTTTTCTGAATTGTTGACATTCAAATAAGCCAGAGAGCTGCATTGTTCAGGAACAATGGTCCTCTTGTTAAAGGGTGGGCATTGTTTTACCTCCAATAGACCTTTAAACTTGGCCAGCTATCAAATGAGTCCCTGAGACTGCCAGCCAACATTCTGGGTAATCAGAGGGCATGTACCAGATGGAGCTGTTAAAACTTTACATATTCAAACTCCAGGAAATATTCTTTTGATTTTCTTTTAAGGTTGCAAACCTAGAACTCCAGATTAATTAGCAGCTGCTATTTGTATCTTTTTTGCACCTATTGGAGCCAAATAATATTAAATGTCCTCACTTATACTGAGCTATTCAAGTGTGAGTTCTTTTCTATAATGGTATTCTATGTGTATAATTAAGTGTTATTTGATATAGTTTTAGAGTTCAAGCAAATGAGCAAGCAACAATTACACCTTATTATGATCTTCTCTAGTGCATAGCCATAGGGTTGCTCTCAGTGCATCACCAAATTCATAGCACTAGGCAAGCAGCAGTTCCTGTTATCGACTTTTTTCACCCTCTGTGCCATGCATAATTTAGAGAGTTTTATTAATTTTGAGCTGGTTTAATATATGCGCATGTTCTAAAGATCTAGGTAGATTGTATGACTAAGTTTAGCTTTCATAGTACAATTGTTTATGCATGTAAATGTCTAAAAAATATTTTCCCTCAAAGCTTAAAAAGCTATGGTTTCATTTAAATAGATTAACTTGCACATTGCACCTTCTTCCTTACCTGCAAGAGAAAATCCAGGAAGGTAACGGATGGAATATATTTCTTTGCTTTGCAAATTTCCTCATTACTTTGTTTTCACTTTCAAATTTAGACATGTTGTATATAGCAGGAATGGAAAGTCTCAACAATACCCAAATACCATGATGTTTGTACAAAATCACAACACGATAACAGGAAAATAATGACCATTGCTAAACAAAAATTTTAAATGTTAACTTTGAGGAATAGCTTAAGGGTATTAATGCCAAGTAGGTTTTACAGACCCTATAGCTACTCTCTCATAGAAGTATCCTTCAAGATTGCCTAATGTAAGTGGCCACTTAAAATGGTATACAATTCCTTAAGCCTCCATTTCTATCCCACAAGGATAGATGCAAATTAGAAACGTAATTAGTCATATTTAACATAATATACTTCAACTTTCTCCTTTGCCACCAGCTCAGAGCCTCTGACTTCGAATGGTATGGATTTTTGTTTCCCTTCCCCATGTTGCCTGCCCTGGTTGGTAATCACGGTCAAGGCTACAGAACCCATTTTTCATTTTGTTATTTGGCTTGTCAAATCAAAGGTCAAGAGATGATGAAGAAACTCCAAAACAGGCCAGGACTGGCAGGTTTCCCCCCAAGTTTTCTAACAGAATTTGGTGCTTATGAAAGTGAGGGAATAGAGAACTGGCTAGAGTCATAAATCATGCAGGCAAGAGCTTTCCAAGTCCTGCACAGTTTCACTGCCTAGCGCCCAGAGGCCCAGAAAATAAAAGCAGGTGTCCTGCCATTAATAGTGTCTTTCTCACGATATCGGGCTGGGGGCATGTGAGGACAGCTTTCTGACATCGACTCATCATTTATGATTAGAGATGTGGACAAAAAGCAAGTGCAGCCTTAACTCTTCAGCTGTGATCCCTTTCAGATATGACTTGATATACGAGGGATAAAGCATCACAGAATGTTAGTGCCAGGGGTGACATCAGGATCACTGTAAGCAACAGAACTTGTACTTGAATCCAGGTCTCTTGACAGTGTAGAGGTCATTCTCTCCGAGTTAGACCACAGTGATATGCCCCTAAGGCTTGGTCTTTCCCACTACAGTTTACACAGGCACATGTCCTATTCATGAGTGAACTTTTGCTCACATTAATAAAAAGGATTCCACACAATGCCACTCTTGGTCCTCAGCTCTTTTAGTGATGATGTCACTCTAGGTTCCTGGACAAGAATCATTTTTAGTAGAGTAGCCAGTTCTTCTCCAGTGACCCAAAGGAGAATTGCTTGGTATTGTGCTAATAGAGTGAGGAGAATATGCTCTTTTTAAAAGGCAGAGATCATTTGTTTGTTTGTTTGTTTAACAAAATATTCCAGGAACTGCTATAGTAGTCAAGTTACTGAGATGTTTATAGGCCCAGATCTTCAACTTAAGTGGGCAAAGTATTGTTTTCATTTCCTTTGGAAGGGAGAAGAGAAAACTCTGCAGTTCCTTTTAAAATGACTAATGCAATCTCTTGAATTGCCCCAAAATATTGATGTGTTTGACATTGTGTTTCAGTCATAGAATTTACGCAAGAATTTTCTCTTTAATCGGTGCTCTGATAATATTAAATTTTGCTTTAAGCTGTTATAGGCTGAATTCTGGCCACCCCCTCCAAAAAATGTCTATGTTGAAGCTCCAATCCTCCATTATCTTAGAATGCTGTTGTATTTGGAGACAGAACCTTTCACGCAGTCATTAGGTTAAAATGAGAGGGTTAGGGCAGCTCTAATCCAATCTGACTTTTTGTAAGAGGAAATTTAAACACAAAAAGAGGTACCAGGAATACACATGCACAGAGAAAAGACCACTTGAAGAGATAGCAAGAGGGCAGCCATCTGCAAGCCAAGGAGAGAGGCCTCAGAGGAAACAACCCTGACAGCACCTTAATCTTGGATTTTTAGACTCCAGAGCTATGAGAAAATAAATTCTGTTGTTTAAGCTACCCGCTTTGTGGTATGTTGTTATGGCAGTTCTAGCAAACTAATACAAACTCCTTGAATGTACAACCCTCTCTAAACTCTAAAACAGTCCTTGCCGAGACCCCTGCCTGGAAGGCATTTCCTTCCTGTCTTTTGCCTGGCTAACTCTCACTCATCTTTCACATCGGAGTTTAGGTAATGCCTCTTCTGGAAAGACTTCCTACACTGCATCCTTGGTCTGGTGCTCCTCTTTGAGTTCAACAGCATGTCTCAAGACTTTTCACATGGCACTAAGTAGTAAACCTTAAGGCTAATAGATTTGATGTTTGACCCTACCATGCCTAATTTTAATGGAAAAATGCATTATGTTACACATCTTAGTGACATTGTCAGCTTGTTCTTCTATAAGGAAAGCAAGAAAGGTCCAAGTACATGCAGTGAGACATTTCATTAGTCAGAGTTCATTAAAAAAACAACAACAACAACAGTATTACCAAGTTAGGGTAGGCAAAAAAAGTTTCAACCAAAGGGTTTTATAGAGCAAGAAAATATGTGTTAACCCCATGTGGGAACAATATAAGTTCGAGAGAAATTTGGGGAAGTTCTACTGTTAGAATACACATACAATGGAAAAGTCACTAATGTAAGAAATAGAATAAATAGTAGTGTAAAAGTAGGATTATTCAAGTCTTGGACTTAGACCCTCAGACTTGCAAAATCCCATAGCTGCCCACTGCTCTACTAGAGCCACTTACACATACTCCCACTTACACACCTATACACACATATACAAGTACATGCACACCCATGTGCCTATGCATTTGAGGGAGGGGCAAACCGGACAGTCCCAGAAGGAAGCTGTCACACTACCTAATAATGTACATCTTCCCTGCTCAGAACTTTATTAGGTGCTTTGAGACTACTTTTCATATCCAGCCTGATGTAGTAAGTCTTCTAATGGAGCGGCAAGCACTTAACCAAAGGAAGAAATTCATGTATCAGAACTACCTCCCTATCCCAAAGTTCCCCGAGAGTAGGAATGGCTTCTACCACATCCTCAGTGCCCATGCACATGGGACCTGGAACTCAAGAGGTCCCCAAGAAATTCTGTTCTCAAAGTGGAATGAACTGAGTGAGGGAGAAAGAAAGAGTAACTAAGGAGAACGGGAAAGACGACAGAAGGTTTTCTCATTTTTGTTCATTCCTCAACAACCTGCTTCAAATCCGACAGCCTTCAGTATTTGCATTTGTTTTGTACATGAACCTCTATTAAAGGACCATGTTAATATTTATTCTTCATTTTGAAAGGGATGAATTTAAATCCAAGTGGTCTGAGTTAGAGAGGGAAATTCTACTTTTCCTAGCTTCCTGGGTGCCTCTACAACACAGCCCTTCCAATATCTTCTCCTGTTTGACTCTAAACCGTTATCATGAAACAATTATAGATGTTTTCTCCTGTTATGTAGAATAATTGCCTCTCCCACCCCTCACTGCTGAACTTATTCGCTAAGCTTTAATCATCACACAAAAAATTTATTTATGCAAGGAAATAGCAAGTTATTCACTCAGCTCATTTTCTTCACCATTGTCTTCTGATTTCTTCACACCACTTAATTTAGCACGTCAAGGTGAAAAGATTAGTTTGTCTCACCTTGACACGGCTAGAGTCCACTAACAGAACATGTTTGCGCCATTCTTGTTGGACTTCCTCTCCGGTAAAAGCTATCCCCTGAATTACTTATCCTTGCTTGGTATTTCCCAATCAGAATACTATGTGACCAGCAGATAAATCTGGTCAACAGTAAACCAGAATAAGGGCATCAAAGAAAATGCCACCTCTTTGGACCACTACACGCGATAATGGTTGTTTCAGAGCAACATCTGCTTTTACTCCTCTTGATGATCAGAAAAGCCCAATTAACACCCACAGTTTAAAAAATGCAACTTTTTATTTATCTAAGACTCCACTGCTAAAAACCTTGCCAGATTTACAATTCTAAAGACAACAGCTTTTTGGAAATGTGTTTCATTTGCCGTTATAATATCTATAGTTAAATCAGTTCATTAAAAATAGAGTTGCAAACTATCTCCCAAAATGCCATATTTGAGTGTTTACAACAAAAATGATTAAATCATATGCTTACACTGCATTTGGTTAGAACTGTGAAGTCGTCTAGTATATAAAATCATGTCTTTAGAAAGGAAATCCTTTTTTAAATTAAGACAGAGGTTAGGACCATGTAATTTTATATTATACATCCAGTCATTCAACTCAGGGTTAAATAAGCATTGTCCCTAAGCATTTTACTATGGTAGTATTTGCTACACTTAACTTCTAAAAAGCTATTACCTGTCTAGGTCTCAGGGCAAATGAGTAACAGCATATACTCAGTGGAAGAGGTGACATCTTCTTAAGCCCAGAAATAGGTATGCGATATACTGTAACTGCAACACCTCAGTCTGTAAGAGCAGTCTGTATTTTGCCTTTTGAATTATCCCTTACGGCCCTACTTGACTTCATTCTTTTCACAGGAAAGCTAAGAGACTTTTCCGTTAATAAGGGCTGAAAAGATCCTAGAGTTTCCACGATGCTCTGCTGTGGAATAAGTCCTGTGAATGAGCGTGCAAGGGCAGGAGAGGACCTCTGGACCTGAGCTCCAGACTCGGGTCCCAAGTGCCGCCTTGCTCTGCTAATTGTGTGATTTGCGTTTGTCTCTTAATCGCTCTCTACCTTTATGTCTTCATTGTTAAAACGGGAATACTAATAGCTGCCCTGCCTGCATAGTTGTTATGAGGATCAAATGAATTAATAAATGTGAGAGTGCTTTGGAAAAGTTAAAAGTGCCACTCAAGCGTTCGTTATTCTTATTTGGCTTTCATATTCTCCGGACACTCCATTTATAATAAGGCTCTCCTGGAGAAGTGGCTGTTTCTTGAAATTCTATGAAAGCTTTGTCTTTGTATTACCTCTTCTGGGTTCCTTTGGAAGTTCAGCACGGCTCTCTGTTCCCTACTGTGCTGTGCATACATTGCCCAAAGCGATTCTAGGACTAGCCTCGCAATGGATGGTATTCTGTTACGGTACCTCTGTGCATGGTGGGCTCCTTGGGGGTTGGTGCTAAGGCAATGGGATTAGAAATACATATGCTCTTTATAGTGTTTTTCTGATTACAAAAGTAATACATTAAAAAAAATCCTCACCTGAGGATATATTGTGTGTGTGTTTTATTTATTTGAGAGAGCAACATCAATGTGAGAAACATTGATTGGTTGCCTCCCGTTCGGGACCCAAGTGGGGATCATACCTGCAACCTAGGTATGTGCCCTGACCAGTAATCAAACCCGTAGCCTTTCGGTGTTACAGGGATGATGCTCCAACTAACTTAGTCTCCTGGTCATGGCACAAAAATAACACATTCTTAATTGAACATTTTGAAATGACAGGAATTTGCAAAGAAAAATATCTGAACTACCCTCAATCCTACTACCTAAACATAAGTACTGTTGATATTTTGATATATATCATATATGCATATTCTTGAGGACAGTATATAATACATGTTGCACATTTGAAAATATACATGTTGCTATGAGCTGGGTGTTTGTCCTCCCTAGCCCATTCATATGTTGAAGCCTTAACTCCCAGTGTGATTGTGTTTGGAAATAGGGCCTTTAGGAGGTAATTCTGTAAATGATGTCATAAGGGTGGGGTATTAATAAGGGTATTAATCCCGTAAGATTAATATCCTTATAAAAAGAGGCAGCAGAGTCTCTTTGCTTCTCTCTCTCCCTCTCCTCTTTCTACCACATGTGGACACAAGGAGAACACAATGGCCTTCTGTCAGCCAGGAGGAGAATCCTCTCCGGAAACCGAATTGGCTGACACCTGATCTTGGACTTCCCAGCCTCCAGAATTGTGGAAAATGCACTTAGGGCATTCTGTTAGGGCAGCCTGAGCAAACTAATACCCGTGTGTTGTACACTGCTATATCATTTGTACCTTTTTTCTTAATAGTATTTAATGAACATTTCTCCATGCATTAGCTATAATATGATGTGATTTTAATGGCTTTTAAATATGACAAAACAGAAATGTGACCTAAATTTTTAAGAATCCCTTATTGTTGAACATTTTAATAATTTTTAATTTGGGGGTATTGTACATAATGCTGCAATGAATATCCTTCGATTTATCTTGTTGTGTATCTCTCATTGCTCAAAGTAGAATTGGTAGATTTTTTGATATATGTATTAAAATGTCCTCCAGAAAGACTGTATCAGTTTATACTCCTACTGATGGTTATTTGAAGTTGTCTGTTTTTAAGAACTCCCACCACCAATAGACACTATCATTGTAAAATGATATTTGTTAATTTGAAGACAAAATGGCATCTCATTTCTACTTTAATTTGTATCCTTTATTACTATACTAATAAAGTACATTCATTTGGAATGTATTCATTAGCATAGAAAGGAAAGATTCCCTCTTAGCATATATTATTACTTATTAACAATTTTATTATTAAAATCTTAATTTTTTAGTATGTTAAATACTTTGTTTTGTGACATACACTTTATCACATGTAGAATGCACTTAATGTGATTATCAACCCTGAGCTTCCAACTTCATTTGTACAGCTTTACTGCTTTGCCTTTCATAATTCTTAGAAAACCCCAGAAACATGGACATTTTATAGGTTTTATGGAAGCTGGAATTTAAGCCTGAATTAGCCTTAATAACTTCTAGAAATCCTTAATGCAGAGGATTATGGAATGTTCAAGGAAATGATATACTGGTAATAAGATAATAGAATCTTCAAAATAAGTAAGTTAAATTTTATTACCTGGGTATTTTTTTCTCTGAGCCTTAATTATCCACTCTCACTCTTCATTATGGCACATAGTAGATGCCAAATAAATGTTTGCTAGATGTTTGAATAGGTTAGTGGAGGAATCATCCATTATTTTCTTGCTTCAAATAGAAGCAAATAAAATCTAATTCTATTCTAAACCATTTAAAATCAATGACTATAATCCTATCTATTCCTATCCCCAATGTAATCCTTTTCACATTCTCTTCTGCTATGATAAATTTTATAATTTTCTTGCAAAATCTCCTTTGAGACGGTCTTTCTAGAAATTACTGAGTGGCTAAAGTTTCAAGGAATTGTTCTTCTAATATTTTAACTAGATGACCAAGTCTTTAGCTGAGTTTCAAAGTAACAAAGGGACAAAATTAGGGAAATTATATTTCACAGTTTCTCAAAGTCAGAAGGAGAACAAATGACATGTAAAACTCCCAATTTATTCTTTTGTTTAATCTGCAGTTGCTGTAGAAAACTTGCCTCAAATTTGCCTTAGAAAATCCATTGTTTTTTTTTTCAGCTCATTACGCCAAAGATCAAAACAAAGATTTTGATCTTTGTTTTCTTTGACTGAGACCAACCTTGATCTACCCTCAACTTTTGTCCACTCCCAATGAAAATATCTTTTAAAAAAAATTAGTGTCTATTTTATGGTCGTTTGTGAAGAGGCAACTGCTGAAAGATCTGTCATAACATTTTTTATACAGTTAAAAAAAGAGTTAAAAGAAACTTTCTTCAAAAAGACCAGTACAAAAGTACTCCTACATGTACTAAGCTTTTGGATGCCTCAAATATTTTCATGAATGAAAGCCCTTTTGGTTATTTTCATTATAGACAAAATTCTTTTATGGAAAATTCAAACCAACAAAGGAAGCTCAGATTGCAGTTCTAACATTTTTCAGCAGAGTTGACTAAACATGAGCTCTAAATTGACGTATTATGAACACAATAAATAAGGTTTTAAAGGCTGGCTAACACTGCAAAGCTTTTTGAAACAGACCTCTCCTTTATGTATCCATCTTTCTGGGAGTTCACGGATCATGAGAGGACATGGAATTTGAAGGCCTCTGGTTATTCCTACAATAGTCACAGGGAGCCAATAACTATTCAGCAAGGACCAGTCACTTCCTACAGAATTATCTGTGATGAATTGTCCCTATTGCCAACTTGGAAGTGGGGGAGCCCTTATATCGCCTGACCAGGCAGAGTTATTAAAATACTGCACCTGCATTGTGAAAAGTTAATTACTAATGGATAAACAATTTGATTCAAACAATTGCCATTGAATTCCTAGTTTGTACAAGGCACAACGACAGTTGTGTTAGAAGCTTTGGCCTGGGCAGTGGTGGCGATGGTGGGAGGTGGGGCATCTGTGTGTGTCAGGGGGAGAGAGTCACAAAGAGGATGACCTGGTCCCTGCTCTCAAGGGTGGCAAATATCATAATGAAGACTCAGGTAAGGGCTGTGGGAGCAAAGAGCCAGGAGACATCCGTTCCAAACGATGGGAAGAAGGTATGGGTTACCCAGGAGGAGCTCAGTAGTTCTCATTTCAGGGAACAAGAGCTCGAAATTAAACTCTGTAGAGTAGGTCAAGGGCAGAGGACAGTTGTAGAAAGAAGGGACTCATAGGTGGCCAAAGGAATATAGTTTGGACAGACTAAGGGTTAATCAAGGAGAGACAGAGAGAGGCTCACACTGTGAAAGAACTGGAAGATGGGGCAGCTCAGGCAATCAGTAAGACCCAGCTTCTCTCAGGTTAAGAACCTGTAATAATCTACCCACATAAAATGTTTGCTCCTTCACTGGAGTAGAAGATCCGTGAAGGCAATCAATTTGTCTGTTTTTTTCATTGCCCAAAAGAGCACTTGTCACTAGTAAGCACACAAGAATATCAGCAAATAGAATATATGAATGGATGTGATGAACGGCTTATGGAACCACAAAGGAGAATGTGTCCCAGAAGCTGGGGTGGAGGAAATGCTCTGCCTGCCCTTAATATCAGGTGGTTGCATATATCTGTGAAGACCCAACTGCAAGAAATACGTAGGCTATAACAAGGTATTGATTAGAAATTATTTTTATTCCCCTGGAATTGGCATGTAGGACCCAAGATGACTCTAAAGTGAAACCAATTACCCCATATTACAAAGACAGTAAAACACAATGAGAAACACACAAGCCTTCAGAGCCTACTACGAGTTGGCTACATTAGTTCTACTGTTACAGTGAGTCAAAGGGATCACTGGAGTCAAAAGTCATCAGTTCAGTGGGGACTGCTGTCTGGGTTTTCTTTTTCCTTCAATCTTCCTAACAGCCCTCAGCTCTACTGCCAAGTTAGGAGGAGGGATTTGAGAGAATTACTTTGTAAGAGGAGACTGGTCTCTCATTCTTTGGTTGAACATGTATTATGCAGCATACTACTCTGAGTGGCTTTTTGAAGCCACTAGAAAGAAAGAGAGGGATGGCAGAGTGAGGAGACAGGGCTAAAGAAAGTGGCTTCACTGCCATCATTTGGTGTGGCAAGGATAGCTGAGTTCGTCAGGGATCAAATAGTTGCAACAAAAGGTAGCTGAGCTGAAGTCCAGAGTGAGAGGGCACCAAAAACAAGGGGTAGTAGGGCCTATTCCTAGAGATGAACATGGAGGTTTAGGAGCGACTAAGCTAAGTGGACCTCCCAGGTCAGGACACTGGGCAGTGGGAAGTGTGATATCCCTGTAGGGCCTCACTGAGGAGCTAGAGCCCTGATGTAGAAGACCTGGGACACCTCTGTCCCATGAGAGAGACAGCATGTGGACACGTGCCATGCAGAGGATCTCATGGTCAGTCACTCTTGGCTAGGAAGAAGAGACAGCCAGGAGAGGACCAGGGCCACACCTAGGTTCATAAGAGATTCTTATTCTTTTTTCTATCCTCCTCTCTGTGCCAACCCGGAAGAGAGTGAGAACCAGTGGGAGAAGAAGCCAAGCCCCTTTAGCAAAGCCAGGATGTCTCTGGAGAGAAGAATGGAAAAACATCAAGTTTGATATAAACTAACAATTTCAATGAGAATAAACTTTTTCTTTTTAACCAAAAGAGACTGTTGAAGATACTGAAAAAGGAAGAATTGGCAGAATATAGTTAAAAAGGCTGTGATCTGAGGGTGGAAAAAATTATGTTTTCTGCCCTGGCTGGTGTGACCCAGTGGATTGAGTACTGGCCTGTGAACCAAAGGGTTGCTGGTTCGATTCCCACTTAGGGCACATGCCTGGGCTGTAGGCCGGGCCCTGAGTAGGGGGCATGCGAGAGGCAAGCACACATTAATGTTTCTCTCTCTCTCTCCCTCCCTCCCTTCCCTTCTCTCTAAAAATAAATAAATAAAATCTTTAAAAAAAATTATCTTTTCACTCTGTCAACACCAGACTGTCCAACAATTGGTTATAGGAATCATCAGTCTTTCATCGCTAGGAAATCAGTGAGATTTTCAGCTACAAGGGGGTAGGTTGGTGGTCTTCTCCTAATGCTGCCCAGCAGCCTTAAACTTTATTATCCCGGCTCTGCATCATTGTTTAAGAAGTCAATGACTCATTCAACAGCGTTTATTAAACCTACAAAACTGTGAAGTAGGTCCTGTTCGGGGCCCTGGATGTACAAAGGAACAAGACTGGGAGTGGTGGTCTCAAAGCCACAGCGTCTGCTTTGAGTCACAGATCCACAGTGGAACATGCCAAGCTGATTGTTTCCTTGGATGGAAGATTAAACACTAACTGCACTGAGTTTGCCCTGTCAATGTCTGCAAAGGTTCGAAGGTCCAGGTTTTAAAATACAAAGACTTTTTGCCTTATGCAATATAAACATTAGGACACTTGTATTGTTTTTTAAATTCCCTTTTAGTTTAGTAGTTTTGTAACTACTTCATTTCTACCAACAATGATAGGCTAGAGTCAAACTCAGCAAACTTTTCCTGTAAAGGGCTAGTTAGTTAGTAAACACTTTCGGCCCTGTCGGTGTACCGTCCCTGTCACAACTATTCAATTCTGCCTGTGTCACGTGAAAGCAGCCAGAGACATACATACATGGGTATGGCTGTGTTCCATTAAAACTGTGCTTATGGACATGGAAGTGTAAAGTTCACTTGATTTTCATGTGCCATAAAATACTGTTTCCCTTTAGATTTATTTTCGACCATTAAAAATGTGCAAACCATTCTCGTAGCTTGTGAGCTGTAAAAAGAACAGGAAGATGGGAGTATCGGGCCCACAAACCATAATCAGCTGACGCCGGGGCTGGGGTCTTGATCTTCATATGCGGATTCATTCACAAGCGACTCCTATAAAATGCCTGGTTCTTAACAGAATTTATGAGTTCCTCTTATCATGAATGTCTGGAGCCCAGTGATGAGAGGGTATTTATAACTCTCTTGGCTTTAGGTTTTACATATTTTCTGAGTTGAACATGATTTGGAACAGTCTTCTCCCCTCACTCAGTTTTCCTCTGCGGATTACCCCTCTCGCCCTGACATTCTGCTGTTTTGGGCTAACATAACATTCCCTAGAATGAGCTGTGTTCCATCTCATCTTAGGGCCCCTGCTCATGCCTTTTTTTCTGGCCTGGAATGTTCTCCCAGTGACTGACACCTTTTCCTCACCAGGCTAACTTCGCTTGGCTGTTCAATCGATTCAAATGTCAATTCCTCAGGGAAGCGCCAGACCGTAATTATTTTTGTAATGTTTTGACTAGTGGCTGTCTTCCCAAGGGCAAGGGACCCCGGCTTTGCAGTCACCCTTGTTTCCCAGTGCCCGGCTCAGGTTGTAGCCTGGTGGTCAGGCGGGCCCGATCTGGGGTCAGACCGCTTGTCAGAGCACCGGTATCTGCATCTTCTACCTGTGCCACCTCTCAAAGCCTCAGCCTCTTCTTCCGTGAAATGGGGGGGAAAGTGCATTGATTGGTAGGGTTCTTGTGAATATTAAGTGAAATAATACATATAAAATGTGTGGCTTAGGGCCCAACACACAGTTATTGTCCACAAAATGGCCAGCTGTCGTTAAGACTGGCATTCAGTAAATATTTGCTGAACTGAGTGGATAATAAGAGCCAATAGTATTGAGTGCTCACTATCTGCCCAGTACTTTATTATTTCATTTCATCCTTCAATCCCTCTAAGAAGAGGGTACTAATATCAACCTTATTTTACTGATAAGGGAACTGAAGTACAAAGCTGTTAAGTAACTTGTTCAGAGTCACACTGTGATTAAAGAGGTGAAAACAAGTTAAGAAGCTTCTCAGATCATGACATATATTATTGGTTTCCAATAACTTTGTTGTAAATGCTTTCTTATCTGTAACACTCTCTTTCCTGGTCAAAACCAGAATTGTTACCAAACAACACTATCTTATATGAAGACACTTATTTTTATATAGATAGTTACTAAAAATAGATAATTTTTAAAAACACAATAAAAACATTGAGGGACCCTCTTTGGTGGTCACATATATTTTCCCATAATTTAATAAAGAATGTCACATTGAGGCCATTTTGTTGTTTGCTTTTATTGCATATGTGCTAGATTAGATTTCTTAAAATCTGCCAACCCCGAAGTGCATAAACATCACTGCATTGATGTAAATATAAATCACTTAAAATATATCAAAGTAGGAATTCCAGAAAATGTTTGAGGAAAAATATCATAGACATCTACATTTGGCTATGTTCACATCTACCTATGTAAATAAGGTATGTTACTCATACTCACAAATATTTAATTCACCAATATTTTAAATTGGATTCTTACCTCTGAATGGAGCTTACACATTGCTCACTGACTAATTTAACTTAAAAAATCTCTAGGCAAGTAACCTACTTAAAGCGCTTTACCCAGAAAGCTAGTGAATTTTTTCCAGTTGTTTAAACAATGCACTACACACTGTTGGACGGTATTTCCGTCTAAGCCTCTCTATTAAATGCACAGATAGACTCAGTAGGCTGAGCAGTTTAGGGGATCAGGCTCTTGAGTTATTATAATACTGACCTAGATTCAAATCCTGACATGACTTAGTCAAAACATTTAAGCTGCCTATCTCTCAGTGTCTCTACCTATAAAATGGGGAAATAACAGTATTTACCTCCTGGGGCTATGGTAATCATTACATAAGATAATAGTTTGTGAAGTGCTCAAGAGTTAATGACTATAACTGTTAATCTACATTCAGGAAAATAACTTTCACCCATATTTATTAGTGGCTCCCAAATCATACTTAGTAGATGTTTCAACTGTCATTGAACTGAATCAAAATGCAGAAAGGAAAATTTAGAGTCAAACAACATAGTTTTAGTATGAGTTGCTGTCTGCTCTTTTCCCAATGCATTCAATGACTGCTCCTGAGAGAAGCACCCTGAAAACTTTTGAAAATCTGAGTTCCAGCGCTTTGAAAATTCTGCGTTGGTCAGAAGGTTCAGCACAAGACCATGATGAATTTTATTTTTAAAAACATTTATGGGCATTCTGATAGATAGCCAGATTTGGTAATATGGCCCCAAATGCACTTTCAATTCAGTAAAAAGTTACCTAGTAGTTCTATTGGCCAGATGAGCCCTCAGTAGATGGAACATAGATCCCACAAATTCCCTGGTTTAAAAAAAAAAATGAGGCTACAGCACCTGTAACCTCATTACAGAAATAACCTTTGCAACTCTCTAAAGGTCTGGCCAATTCAAGGGGGTCCCAAAATGGCACAAGAGAAACTAGAGGGAAGGGCACTGGATTCTGAGAATTGTCCAAGGTATCAGTGCCCCCAGGTCAGGGATCGGCAGCTTGTCCTAGCCAGAGCATTGGAACAAGCGGCAAGGAGTTAAAAGAAAACAAAACTCTCTCACACCCTACCTGGATTTCTGTTCTTTTATATCTCTCCGTGCCATCTAGTACAAAGGTAGTCAATAAATACTCATTGACTAATTATTGTACGCTTAAAAAGAGTCAGCCTGTCATTATATCAGCCTTAACACATATCACCTATGGGATGTGAATTTAGCCCGTGAGATGGATTTAATCAATATGCTCCTCACGGAAACCTATGAAAAACTGCATCCATTTTATTTTCTCCCATCTTCATGTCTCTTCTGTCTCCAGCCATGAGTTTTAATCCTCTCCCACGTGGCCTCCTACTCTTCTTTCCTGCTCTCCTGCACCTTTAGGCACGCTATAGAGTCACATGCTACAGGATATAAATAAGGGAAGAACATTAATCTCTGTGGTAGCAGTGAAGCTGCTGCCACTTTTTTCCTCCTGGAAACCTGCCTTTGGTGTGACAGTATACTATGACAGTTTGAAACATTTTCACAAAACATTTCTGAGTGAAGCAGGGAAAGGAGATGGGGAAGTTAAGACACTGTCGTGGCCTTCACATATCAGTTTACAACTTGCCTAAATATTTATTTGTCATCATGTCAACAGGGTTACGCGTGAGCCAATAATTCATTTCAATCCAGATCTATGTTCTCTGAAGTGATCTTCTTGGGAAAAAGTTACTCTGTGCTTCTAAACTTTTAGAACTTCATCACTGGGGAATATCTATTAGTTACTTATTTAGAGCTTTCTTTTTTCTTTCTCTCTTTTTTAAAGATTTTATTGATTTATATTTAGAGGGAGGAGAAGGGAGGGAAAAAGAGAGGGAGAGAAATGTCAGTGTGTGGTTGCCTCTTGCACACTCCCTACTGGGGACCTGACCCACAACCCAGGCATGTGCCCTGACTGGAATCAAACCGGCGACCCTTTAGTTTGCAGGTTGGCACTCAATCCACTGAGCCACACCAGCCAGGGCTAGGGTTTTCATTGGGAAACTGTAACAAAGATGTAAATCCCAAGAGCAGGCAGTGTATCTATAAAAATACCATTATATCCCTGTACCTTACACTGAAAAATATATTTTTTAAATCAGTGAAGACACACTTTAGACAAAAGGATTGGAGGACTGAAAATAACACAGGGGCCTTTGGAAGACTATTTTGGGGAAAGGGAATCCCACTTAGCCAGATGGGAAATTCTTTTCTACCTACCAGTGCATGTGCATACACAGAATGACAGAGACAGCAAGAAGCATAATAAGATAAAGAGAACAATATATTTGTCAAGGGAAGGAATTATGTCCCTCTTCCCTTCCTTGCCCATGAAAACAAGGGGGATATAGGAAACATATGGGCTTCAAACAGAAGCTCCTGGAATGGCTCCCTATTGCTCTAAGGAGGAAATCTTAATTTAGCATGATTTACAGGGCCCCGCACGACCTAGCCCCTGCCCACTCGTTTCGCTTCAGTGTCATCACCGCCACTCCCACATGTGTCCTGTATTCCAGCCATACAGAGTTCTCTTTACATTCTTTTGCATATGAGGTTTGGCTGTACCATTTGCCAGGAACATGCTTCACCTCTTCATCAGCCAGTTCTCTTCTATCCTTTAAGTATCCGTTGTGTCACTTCCTCCAGGAAGTCTCCCCAGGCCTTTGTGTTGGGTTTTCTTCCTACGTTTTCCCATCATGGCATCTTCTATTTTACACTGGAATTGCTTGTGTAGTTGCTTCTGCTGAGGCTGCAGGCCCCAGAGGGCAGTGGCCAAGCCTATGTCGTTCATTGCTGTGTTTTCAGGATTTCACAGCCCAACGCAAAGTCAATAAATGTTTATTGAATAAATGAAGAAAGAGGGGAAGGGAAGAAATCTGTAGGCTGAGCACACAGAAAGGGACACGCCAGTGGAGAGATGGTGGGTATGCTGAGTCTGTGTTGCCTTGGTCTTCCTGGCTGCCGCAAGATTCGTACGGTGGAGTCCCACAAGACGTGGGCAGATGAACTGGAGCAACTTAGCCCAAACTTATGTTTGAAAAATAGAGTAAGTGTTTGCTGCTGAGGTTGATAAGTTTTGACAATCAAAGGCTATTTGTAGTTAATATACTCACTGCTAGCTATATATATGTTATGAAGTCAGTTTTATTAAGTAAAATTGTCACTTGTCACCCAACAGACTTGTTTCATTTTTAGTTTTATCCAACTTATAAGAATTAAGAAATATGCCAACCAATATAATTTTAAGGAACTATTTTCTAGAAAATTCATAAAACAAATAACTTGATTTAGGTGTACAGAAACCATCAAAAAGAGAGCTTTTATGAACAACTATATGCCAACAACTTGGATGACCTGGGAAATACACACAAATTTCTACAAACATATAATGTTCCAAAACTGAATCAGGAAAAAATCAGAAAACCTGAATATACTGATAACAACTAAAGAAATTGAAGCAGTAATCAAAATACTCCCAGCAAACCATAGTCCTGGACCAGATGGCTTCACAGGTTAATTTTGCCAAACATTTAAAGAAGAACTAATACCTGTTATCCTTAAAACTATTCCAAAAAATTCAAGAGCAAGGAAGACTTTCAAGCTCTTTTTATGAGGCCAGCATTATCTTAATTCTAAAACCAGATAAAGACACTACAAAGAAAGAAAATTATAGGATAATATCCCTGATGAGCATAGATGCTAAAATCCTCAACAAAATATTAGCAAGTCAAATCCAGCAATGCATTAAAAAGATGCTACACCATGGCCAAGTGGGGTTTATTTCAGGGATGCAAGGCTGGTACATTATTCACAAGTCAATAAATATGATACATCACATAAACAAAGTGGAAGATAAAAATCACATGATCATATCAATAGATGCAGAAAAACATTTGATAAAATCCAGCATCCATTTGTGATAAAAAAACCCTCTACAAAGTAGGAATAGAGGGATCATACCTCAACATAATAAAGGCCATGTATGAAAAACCTACAGCCAATATCATACTTGATGTGCAAAAACTAAAAGTGTTCCCTTTAAGATCGGGAACAAGACAAGGATGTCCACTTTCACTATTCTTATTCAACATAGTGCTGGAAATCCTAGCTGCTGTGATAAGACAGAAAGAAATAAAAGGCACCTAAAATGGAAAGGAGGAAGTAAAATCATTATTATTCACAGATGACATGATATTGTACAAAGAAAATTCTAAAGACTCCACCAAAAAACTACTAAATCTAATAAATAAATTCATCAAAGTAGCAAAAAACAAAATTAATATCCAGAAATCAGTGGCATTTTTATACATCAATAATGAATTCCCAGAAATAGAAACTAAGAAAACAATCCCATTTATTATCACAACAATAACAACAACAACAAAGCAAAGTACCTAGGAATAAACTTAACCTGGAAGGTAAAAAACCTGTACTCATGAAACCATAGGACATTGAAGAAAGAAATAGATGAAGATACAAACAAGTGGAAGCATATACCATGGTGTGACCAGAAGGTATCCAGCCATGTAATATGAAAAATTGAGACATTAACTGAAGAAGATACAAAATACAAGAAACACTGTACATAGGACAATGATGCCTCAGTCCCTTTCGAAGTAGGCACCTTGGGACCTTACATCATTCTCTCAGTCACCATCAGCTGCCCTGCCGTATTTCCCTGAATCTCATCAACAGTCTGAAATCTAGTCCCTTTCAAAGGTGATTTTAGTTTTGGGACAAGTCAGAAGTCGCAGGGTGCCAAATCTGGGCTGTAGGGGGGCTGAGTCACTTGGGTGATTTGGTGTTTTGCCAAAAAACTCTGCAGGAGACATGATGCATGAGCAGGCACGTTGTCATGGTGAAGTTGCCAATCATCAGTTGCCCATAGCTGTGGCCTTCTGAATCATCCCAATAGTTTCCATGGAGGAATATTCAAGCTTAAGACAAAATTTGATGCAGATTCATTGCTCTACTTGCTCAGTCATTTTGAATGCAACTGCCACACTATACATGCTCACTCAATGGTGTCTACTGCCCCGATTGACTCCTACAGTGAAGTCATCATTATTCACGCATGTGCATTTCAGTCCACTCTACTTGGTTGCCAGATTACATTGATATCATGTAAAACTGTTTCATTATAATAACAATGGCTGGACTTTTTCTGGACAGACCTCATATAAGCTACTTATACAACTCAACACCTAGAAGACAAATAATTTCATTAAAAAATGGGCAAAGGACCTTAATAGACACTACTCCAAAAAGGACACACAGGTGGCCCATAGATATATGAAAAGATGTTCAACTTCACTAATCATCAGAGAAATGCAAATTAAAATCACAATGAGATATCCTTTCATACTTGCCCAAATAGCTGCCATCAACAAGCAAGTGCTGGCAAGGCTGTAGAGAAAAGGGAACCCTAGTGCACTATTGGTGGGAATGCAGACTGGTGCAGCCACTGTGGAAAACAGTATGGAGTAGCCTCAAAAAATTAAAAATAGAATTGCCTTTTGACCCAGTGATCCCACTTGTGATCCCACTTGTGATCCCACTTGAATATACCCTAAGAATCCTGACACCAATTAGAAAGACTATATGCACCCCTATGTTCATAGCAGTATTATTTACAGTTGCCAAGATCTGGAAACAGCACAAGTGCTCATCGGTAGATGAATGGATAAAAGAGCCATGGTACATTTATACAATGCAATACCACTTGGCTGTAAAAAAAAAAAAAAAAACAAAAAAAACACAAAAACTCTTACCCTTGTGGCAGCATAGATAGACCTGAAGATTATTATGCTAAGTGAAATAAGCCAGTCAAAGAATGACAAATACCATATGATTTCATTTATATGTGCAATTTAATAAACAAGATAAACTGACTAAAAAATAGAACCAGAAGCATGGATGCATGAAACAGACTGACAGATCTCAAAGGGGAGGAGGATGAAGGGGGCTTGATAAAAGAAGGTGCAGAGATTAGCCAAGAACATATATGTATAACCCTTGGACACAAACAATAGTGTGGTGAAGGGGAGGGGTGGGGTGGGGGCTGGGTAGAGGTAGACAAAGGGGGTGAAAATGGGGGCATCTGTAATAGTGCCGACAATTTTTTTCAAAAGAGTAAGTCAGGGAGTTGTTGCAAGGCTCTTGGTTTGCTTACCATTTCTTCAACACAAGGATAAACCATGTCACCAAAGTATTCTGTAGCTTCATTTGGAAGCTGAGCCAGCAGATTGTCAATGGAACACATTAGAACCCCAGAGCCTTCAACACTGGGAGAAGCAATTATGCTTTATTTGGATGCACAAAATGTTACTTCTAAGCTCTAACTGTTCCAGATGTCTACTCCATTATATCTGCTTCATATCATTTGTAATTCTGTACCCAAGTATGGAAGACAATAAAAAAGAGTTTTCAAAGCAAAAAAAAAGAGAGAGGGTTCTTCATTAATTTTATGATCATGTTCTGATGTGTTCATTTAAGCCAAGAACTATTACTTTTGGTCTCTGTCATTTATAAATGCTTAGGATGATGTTCCAACAAAAAACATTTTATTTATTCGGGTTAAAAAAGAGAAGGAAAAAAATAGAATCATAGTCATAAAGGTGACCCAAATCACCATGTATTTCCTGACTGGCTTAATTCACTCCCTGCAGTATGATGTGGGGCTGAGGTGTGGCTTTCCTGCAAACAGGCTTTCAGTTCCATTGTGGGAATACAGGGGGCTGTCGGCTGTAAAGGTGGCAGTTAGAGGGCTGACAAGAGTCCCAGATGCCTCAAGCATACTCCCCTGCTACCTGACTTGAGTTATTTATTTGAATTTTAGTTCTCTCATTGTCTCGTCTAAAATAGAAAATTCTCTTACAATTAATTGTATACAATTTTATATAATTTTTTACAATTCACCCATCTTATTTAAAACTCTCATGTAATATGACTATTTGGTATTGCAACCATTTTGTATTTTTCTGTCATATAATTGGTCAAGGGCTTTGCCAATAAAAACTGATTATTTAGACATGCAAGGAAAAGGGAAACCTGGCAAGAATCATTAATTTAATGAGGAAATCTATTTTTCAACAATTATATTTTATATTCTCAACTGCTTCATTAGAGGGAAAAAATACATCCAGTGATTCTTTTGAATACTAGCAAGGCATTAGCACATAGATATCCAACTAATTGTCATTGACACATTAGTTTAGGCATACGAGGCATTAATCAAACATTCTTTATCAGCCTATGACAATTTTTATCAGTGGGATAAGAGGTTGGTCTGGTCTATAAGGTGTAATTGATATAGAAATCACAAAGTTAAACCTCAAAAAAGTACGGAGTTTCAAAAAATTGAGGGATAGAATGAAAAGATACTAGTAACGCATTAAATGTCATACCTTTGAAATTATCTTGTTTCTTAATTAGAATTCTTCAAGCATATCAATTGAACTTGTCCTTACTGAGAACCACACCCTTGGCAAATTCAAAGCATGGAAGGGAATTATTTTCTAGTTAATGGAGCATGTAAGTTTATTTTAATATTCAAGGTTATGATGGGTAAAATGTAAACTGAAAAGTTTTCCTTTTTAGCACGGGTCATGGTATAATAGTAGTACTTACTTTATGAAATAAATGTCCAATTACCATAAAACAAATGGAAGGTCATTATATCTTACTTAGCTTTTGTATGCAGTCTGTGAAATGCACTTCCTTACAAATTGGCATGCTGTAATACTTGCTATTTGTAGTTAATCCAGGGAACCCAGCCTTATCTTTTTCTCATTACAAAGTGTATTGGGCTCCATTCTAGCAGCGGTGACTTAGTCTTTCTCATCTCTGAACCTTTGTATAAGCCATTCTCTCCGCTCAAAATGACTTCTTCCTTTTCTCCACCAATCCAGGAACGTTTTCTCCCTCAAGGCAATTCAGAAGCTCGTCTCTCCTACATATGCCTTCCCTGTCACTTCTTTTAATCATTTACAATTATACACATGTGAAGCTTGGGTCAGTTATCTTATTTGGCCAGATAACCCGAGTAAGAAATGAGTCACCTATCTTGGCCGGAGAACAGATTGCTAGCCTCGGCTCTCTACTACATGTTTGTTTGTTGGGAGAGAAGGGTGGGGATGGAAGGCAAGGACTAGCTAGGAGTGTTCCAGGGTGTGTGGCTCGATGCTAGCTTATCACCCTTGGAACAGAAGTTGCATTATATGTCAATATCACCCTATTACTTGAGTTGTTATTTGTAACTGAATGCTTATTTCATTCATATTTCCCTGTCTATACCATTAAATTCTATATTTTTCTTCCATTTATGTTGAGTCTTTTGAAACCAAGCACATTAGAATTATCATGTGGAGGAGTGAGGATACCTTGGTCGATGATGCCACAGTCACAATCTCAATTGCCTTCAGAGACCAGGCAAGTTACACGAATGTGCGAAGAGACAGAGTGTTAGACAGGGAGCAGAGGCTACGTAAACTGGAGGGGACCTGCCCAGCCTAAGGGCATTCAAATGCAAAAAATTCACAACAGCCCTGCCAGTCCAATTTGGCCTCCCAATCTCCAGTTTGCAACCCCCGATGCCCTTATTTCTTGCTCTGAGTCTGTGCAGTTTGCTGGTGGTGACAGGGTGATTAGCTACATTTTATTGGTGAAGGAACTGAAATACAGAATAGTAACTTTACAAAAGTCACACAGGGAAAATCAGCTTCATGTATGTGACTTGTTCAAAGAGAATAGATTGCCAAAAGATATAATAAAAAGCATGACCTAAAACCAGGATGTGAATGAGGAAAACTAATTTCCTTAAAGGGAAATATTTTCTAATATTTGGAAGCAGTTTTTCGGTATATTCAGTAAGTTTAAAAGCATAATTAAATCAATTTGTCCCTTTAGGGTGATTTGTATAGATATATATACACACACACAAATGCACGTGCATATTTTTTATTAAATTATAACTTCCTTGGGAGAGTTGACAGCTTGTCTTTCTTAAGAGATTTTGACTAAAATGTAAACTACCATGACATATAGAAAACTTAATTGTTCCTTTCCTAAATATCCTACAGTTTTGTGTTCTTTTATTTCCCTAAGATTATGCTTTATTTATGGCTTATCACTCTTAGCTTTGAGTGGAAAAGAGGGTTTGATAACAGGTCCCAGAATCCACTATTTAATGTGAATGCTTTGAAATTTTTATTCACTTCTACTATAAGCTGAGAAGTAGGCAAAGCATATTCTGCAAATCAAGCCCGTTAAAATTCCACTGCAAAGCATGGACTTGACTGACTGCAAGTGGAGCTGTCAGCTGGTACAGGCGTCACTGTCAGCGGGATGTGTCATCTGTCAGTGTCGGTTCCAGCTCACTGTTCCACATAGAGGGAATGCACTGTTGCCTCCCAATTGATAACACGCTGCCAGAAGCATGTTACTTTCTCATCCGTCTTCTTGTAGCTGTCAAAAATGGAATCCATTAATTAGTTTGTTCTTGTGAATTTTAGTTGTTCTAAAGACATGTAAATTTCAAAGTAAGACAAATAAAAATCCCAACCCAAACCATGATGCCAGTAAGGGCTCAAAATCCCAAAGTGGCAGCTGTTGCTGACAGTGGTGAGAACTGACCAGCTAAACTCTGCCTTAAGTGAATGTAATGATGTGGCTAGTTTCCCATCCTTTTTAATGAGACCAAGCTTCCCAAGGCAGGAGAGGGAATGGAGAAGAGTTAGCAAAAAAGGCGGCAGACAACCGAACATGGCTCTAACTAGTCAGGCAGTTTGACACGATTTAGGGAGTCTGGTTGCCGCTGCTACTGCATGATTGCCTTTTTGTATTTTATTCCTCTCCAGTGGCTTTCAAAAAAAGTTTGATAGGTTTTATTTCCCTTATTTTGGGGGTCTCACCAAGCCTAGGCTATTCTGTAAACCCTATATACTTTAGACAGGGTGCCTCATGTGTAATTCACTTTGGTACTCCAATATACAGTATATCTATGAATTGAAAAAATATTCTATAAGAAACTTGGAACAAATTTATTGAACAATATTGATGCCTGGTGTAGTATATTGCAAAAATGAGTATGGTTCAGCTTAACCCAATTTTTCCCTCTCTATTTTTTCAAGTTCGTGATAAAGGATTGCACTGATGCTAAGTTATTTTATCCTATTCAAGTCAATAAATATTTATTAAGTGACTGCTCTGTGTAAGTCACTGTGCTAGCTACTCCGGGAAATACAAAAATAATTAAAACACAGCCATAGTCCTCTAGAAGCTCATGCTATAGAGGAAGAGGCAGATGCATACACAAAGCCCTGGTTCAAGGCCGACTAGAGGAAGTACTGAAGAATGAGCCATGGGAGAGAGGAAGGAGAGATGAGCTCCATCCCAGGGGCTCTGGAGCGGACAAGGTTTGAGCAAGGCTTTGAAGGAAGTGTGGTTTTCACATGGCTGTTACCAGCCTTGGTTTTAAAGGATATACCATCTATGGAAGAAAACGGATGCACCAAAGGAGTGAGTCTGCAAATGGCCAGGAAGATGGCACTTGCACAAAGGGAGATGTGAGGGGACAAGCATGAGGGCTGGTCCAGTACAGTGCAGGGGAGATTCAGGATAGAGACACATTTCTAAGCACTGTGCGTGTCACCAAAGGCAACAGATAAGGTGCTCGTTCTGTGAAAAATGTACAAGAAAGTCTTGTTATTAGGATGACATCTAATGCTTTGTAGCATAGATAAAAAGTAAATATAACCAGAAGTATCTCTCTGAGATTTTTTTTTTCTTCTTTTCAGGTTTGCTCATCTCCAACCAGGATATAATATACAACAGAAAAGTATGTCCACTAGAATGAATGAAAAATAAGATAAAAAATAACTTAGTAGAGTGTTTTAAAGATCCTCAAAGTGCTTAGGGAATTCACGATTCTTTTTCTGCAAGCAGCTCAATAGTATAGGATTATTTTAAGGTCCAGAAGGGAAGGGACTTTGTTTGGCTAATTGCCGAGTCCTTATAAGTCAGAAGGGTACATGGCTCACAATACGAACTCTATCAGCATTTGTTGAATGCACTTTTTGCAAAACCTATCAAATGGAGCTCAGTGGGGTCTCGGGAGTGAACAAACACCATTTCCCGTTCCGCTCAGTCTCACGCTGTCCCTGTTTAGGAGAGGTAACTAGTTTGAAATGAACTGTTACCAGAAGGACAGGGCTTTTTACTAAGGATATAAAATATGAACATTATCAATTAATTTGGTCATGCTTACTTTTTACAATTTGAGCAAAACCGGTTTAAACAGGAAGAAAATTTAAACTGATGGCTTAGAAGAATGAACTATCAACAAAGAAATTTTGCTAATGCAAAGAATGTTTGAAATGCTCATGTTTATTCATATAACATGCTAATAGTAAGGTTAAACTTGGAATAAAGTGAGACTGTCAACTGTAGGGTTAATCCGACCCCCTAACTAGCCAATTTGAATCAGTCGGCAAAGTATACTTTATAGGAAATAAACTAGCTTGACTGACTTCATAGCAAAAGAAGTCAGGTAACAGTAACACTGAAGCTTCACTTTGGGATACATAAGCCCAGTTTTGTTGTCCTAGGCCAAAGGTATTAGCCAACTGCTTCCACAAGAGCTGTAGGTACTTCACTCGTGTGCTTCTCTGCGAACGGGAGTCAGTGCGGCGGTCTCTCTAAACGGAAACAGTAAGGGGACACACATAACAAGCACTGGTAACTGCTAAGAGCATAGCACAAGTGTTGCCAGGAGCAATATTCAAACTCTGCCCCACTGACCCCTAAGAATGGGCACTGGTTGCAGCGGTGGCTCACAGTCCTGGAAGTCCCCTTCTGGGCCAAGCGCTAAGCTGCTGGATAATGAGGAGGAGGCCAGGGCAGCAGCAAAGGTGGGGGCTGTTGGGTATGGGTCGTGGCAGTATAGGGCGGCGGGGTGCGGAGTGCTTGAGGCAGTAGCCATTTACCGCTGGCTCAAAAGCATTTTGATCTCATAAACGGTCAGTAGAGCCAAACCAGTGCACACCAATTGAAAATTATCCCTGAATATAGGCATTAATCTGGTTGCTGCCCACAAGGAGTTCCTAATAAGAGTTCAGTCCCATTCAGAAGAATACCCCAGCTGGACCGAGCATTTGACCAGAGAGAAGTGTCCAGGAAATCGACTGTGCCCTGTATGTCTGCCATTGTAGGAACTCAGATTCTGCCTAAAATGCTAACTGCTGCCTGGCTTTGGTAGGATCAAGTGGTGCCTGTTGGGGGCTGGTAACACATGTCACAGAGAAAAATCAAAAGTCTGTCTTTGAACACTCAGGGTATCATACTTCCATACGGTCCTTCACATGCCTCTTCACATCAAAATCCAGCATGTTGAATCCATTTCTAGAGCTCACATTCTGCACACACACAACAGAACTGAAACTGACTCTGTTATTGGTCACTTTCTCCCAATTTACTCAGGAACAGTGTCTTGCTTCCCTCAGACCACCTTTCCCCCCTTTCTCTTTCCCTTCAACTCCCCCCAACCCAACGTTCTCCCCATAAATGTTTATTAAAATCTACTATGTAGCTAGGTAAGGGAAACAATGTTCAACAGGAGATTGTTTTGACACTTAACTGTACACAAGTAATTCATCCAAGGTCATCTTGGGTCTACCAAGATTCTCCCACCCACGGCAACCTACTTTCACTTCATGTGTTAGTGATTGACAGGCACAACAGGGAGGGTAGGGTCCTGCAAGAAGAGTCAATCTAGTAGGAATGGTTTTTTTCAACAAGGAAAAGTCATCTGTCATCCAGTGGGTGAAAAGCTTCGCAAGTGGTGCTGAAAACTTCTCTTTGCACACGTTTCAGCGGCCCTGATAAGAACGGGTCTCTGATGTGCTCTTCTTCATGCCACTGCCATCTGACAAGTTGATCTCAGGTGCCCCAACATGTGAGATGGTCAAATCATAATTTGACCTTAATCCCATCAGAGTTAAGTATCAGTCAAAAGTAGGTTGCATTTCCCAAGAATCCTTTTTAAAAACTTGTGGATGTTGGAAACATATCTGTGCCCTTTCCATTAGAGGAATCCCTTAGAAATCCCTGATTGCTCATTTGAATTTCTTTTTTATAATGAACATATTTATCCTTGAATATGAACTCTTGCCATAAAATAAGACAGTAATTTGGTTGGTTGTCTATAAATAATATGGCAAGATCTATTAATGTAATTCCTATATCTAAGTTTTCCTCTTCTAATTGAATGCTTTTCTCTTTCTTTCATTAGAGTGAGCTTCCCATGACCTTTAAATTCAGTTAGAAAAGTTAACCCTCTGGTTAATCTGGACCAATTGGTTTCTGAAACACCACTCAGTGACAAACCATTATTTCTAGCTCAGCTTTTAATTGGTTAGAATGTTATTGCTGCAAGATCCAGTAGCTGTCAGATTTGCTTGCTAGCCAGTCTGAGCTTTCTGGACATATTCCAAGTCATTAAAGCAACATCTCCTGTTCAAGTCAGGGATATTTATCCTGAACCCAAGCCCAATGCTCTCTCCTATTCGTATTTAATTAAAGCCTAAGGAATGTTGGAGGAGTACAGATTGGGAAAAAGTACACTTTGGGAAAAGAAAAAAAAATGCTGCAGGTCAGCTTTTTAATGTTAAATGCTATTTTTGAATTATTAGGTGAAATTACCCTACAAATCACAACTTAACGTTGATGCTAAATACATATTTTCTCAGATATTTTATGACTTTTGTCTCTATTTCGAGATTTCTTCTGGAGTAAAGAATCTAAAGGAATCCAATTATGTCACAGACTTAGAATAATAATAATCTAATGTCAAACAAATAACTTTTTAGAATTATTTCTCTTTTAAAAATAGAAGATATTGTCCCAGGCAGGTGGGTCAGTTGGTTGGAGCGTCATCTTCACAACAGGGCTGTAGGTTCGGTCCCTCAGTCCAGGGTGCATACACGAGGCAACTGATCAACGTTTCTCTCTCACATTGATGTTTCTCTTCCCCTTCCTCTCTCTCTAAAATAAATAAATTTTTTAAAAGAACAAAAAAACCAGATGAGGATTAAAAAAGAAAAAGATCTTGTGTTTCCTTTTTGTCCTATTAGTATCTGAGGAGTCATAACTAAAAATAGATGATCATTTTGGTAATCCTTATTTTAAACAATTACAGAACCAAAAGAGATCAACCACATATGTTTTTCTAATTACATACCTAGAGAGAATGTTGCCAATGCAGCTATGTCCAAATCTTGGATTTAGGCCTAAACTTTCTTCTGACTTGCTGAGTGACCCTGATTAAGTTGCTCAAGTTCTCTGGATTCCAATGGCCTTCTTGATATGACAACAGTAAAATACTATTTATCTTATAGTTTTCAAAGTGGTATTAATCAAAAAATGTATCAGAAATTCTTAGAAAACTCTGAGTTGTGTAGTCAAAATTTTACTAAAATAAAATCACATTAAAGTCGCTCTTGGAGTGATAGAGTCATGTTCATTCACTTAAATAGGAGAATCTTATTCCTCTGGAGATCTTCCTTCTCTTCATTCTACCCAATCCACTCCCAGCTTGCCCCCTCCTGGTTTCTTGTGCCCCGGAATTCCTGCTCCAGTTTCTTGTCTTCTTCCTGTCCGTGCCTTCAATTTACCTGATTTGGTTACGGAGTGAGTAGTAAGGAGGATGCTTCTTTTCCACTCCTGATGATTCCTTCCATGTGGAAATGTCCCCACAATCAAAATGCTCCTGGTCCCTTCCCCTCTTACTTATTTGGCCCGTTGGTAAGTGAAGTCAGCTATTAAATTGGAAAAGTTAGGAAGCATGAGCTGGGCACGTGTGGCTTAACACTTCTCTGATTGTCTTAGCACCATGTGTTGTTGCTCACAAGCTAGTTGAGAAGCTCCAAGGTGAAGGCCCTGACCCAGACGCTATGGTCTCTGGTAGTTCGCCATCACTGGGTAGGTAATGCTGTCTAATTCTGGTGCTCAGTGTTACAAAACCTGCTTGTCTGCACATGTTGTTCACTGTGAGTTTAGTCAGTTTGGTCTTCTTTCTCCTTTTCTCTTTTGTTTTATTTCTTGCTTGATTCAGAACTCAGATGAAGGAGAGGGGTATTATTTGTTATTTATTGGACCACCTCAAACCCTCTAAACTTACCAACTTAAATTTTAATTGCTTACTCCCCACTGAGCTCCAGATCCATATACCAATTGCCTTTTAAAGAATTCTTCCTGTATGTTCCATTAGTACATAAAATACATGCAAAAAAAAATCTAAACTAAATTATTAGATTAAACTTATCTCTTGATCTTTCACCTATCACAGTAGATTGCACTCGTGTATTTGAATGCCTCAGTTTGAGTGCCCTTAGGGAAGGGATCTGGCATAATTCCAACACTTGCATAATACATGGAGTATGATAAGGGTTCAAAAGGTTTACTGAGTGAATAAATGAGATGGGACAGAGTGCAATGGGTCCACCCCCTTTTGTGTTCTGACTCCCTCCGCTCCCCCAGCTCCAGACTGACCCGAAGATCCTGGATGAGGGCAACCAGCAGAGCTACACAAAGCTTAGCTCTGAGTGTAGAGCACGCAAAAGATAAATGAACTCTAGGGACTCTCAGCTCTGAACTGAGTATTGGTCCAACACTGCTATTCAGCTGATATGGATGAGCCCACCCCCATGCCACTGTATGGGAAGGCGCACCATCCTCATCTCCCTGACCTCTATACATCCCCACGTCTCCTGGCTCTCTAAACCCTCCCGTACCTACTTTATCTTTAACCTGTCTTCCCAGAGTTCCTTCCACTTTCTTATTCTAACTGAAAACTGCCTATACCCTGAAGGCACTGCCTCCCCTAGAAGCTTAACAAGTAGAAGTTGCTTCTCTTACACTGTACCTACAAATGGACCTAGAGCTGATGTAGTAGCATCCTTAATCATCACTTCATTCCAGATCACCAATCACCGATCCCCTCTCCTGCTTTAAAATCCTCAGCTCCTCGTCTTCTCAACCAGAATCCCTACTTGTTGCACTCATCCGCCAACCCCTAGTCATAACATTCACCTTTCAAAGGTCTGAGTACCAGGCTTGGAGTTACTTCCTCACGCACTGCAATATTAATTCTTGGTGATTTTTATAGCAATGGGAATGATGCTTCTGATATTCTGGCCTCTCTGTCCAATACCCTTGTCCTCTACTCTATCTCAGACATTCATCCCCATGGGCATACATATTCTAGTTCTTGTTATTCCCAATATCTGCAACTCCTCCATAATCCCAATTACAAGTCTCCCATTTGGCTATCTTCCTGGCTTGTTCCCTCTAATTTCCTGATTTCAATAGTATTTCAGTTGGACCCCCTAATTCATCAACTTTACCACCCTTTCCCTGTCCAACATTCTCTGCATGTCTTTTCTTTCTTAATCCAGTGTCATTTCAACAAATATAAAATGAAATTGTGAAAGTAAAAACAGTAGAAAAAAAAGAGAAGTGAGAGAAATATATTCAAAATAAATATGTTAATAGGCACATTGGAAAAATTCCAAACACTTCCTCAGAATCTGGACATTTATTTTTCTTTTACTATTGTACCAGGAAACCAATCTTCAGGACTATGTTTAGGGTTATTCTTTCATTAGTCTTCATATCAAGCAGATAATTTAGAAGCTCTTTATACAGCAACACAAGTTATCAAGACCTCAACATACAAGTTGTGTTGATAGTATAGGTTAATTCAACAAAAAAGTTCTTAAGGGTCCCTGTGATATAATGATTCTATGAAAAATTACAGCCAAATGGGTACTTCTGGAACCCATTCTACTACTGGGCAGACAAACTCAACCTTAATTTTATCTTCCTTCCAAAGCATCTGATGAAAGGACTGATAACTTCATTAGAATAGGTAGAGGGATCAGCAATCATTTCTGAAGGGAGAGAGATGTGCCCAACAGTGCTGAGATGAAAGAGGCACTAACCTGGCACTGTTCTATGTAAAAACAAGTCATCTGACAGTAATACACATTGTAATAGTTTGAAACCTCATTTAAAATGTTTCATTCACATTGAACTACAGATAGAAATTAACATGGGAAATAAGGTGGGTAAAAGCTTGCCTTCAAAATTTACCTTAAAAACCATTTTCCATATTGTCCACTTCTACCTGGGGGGAGAAAAGAAAGATGTCTTCAAATATAGAGGGAAAAAATTTAGAGTAGAAATATTAATTAGGTAGCAGGTCTATATAAGAATAGATTAAATTTAGGAATATTTGAGGATGAAGAGGTATATAACATTGTGTTACTTTTTCTATATCTTTTAAACTTTACTTCTTATAGAATAAATTGTGTTAAAATCAAGACAGAAAAGATGGATTCTTATTAACTCTTTGCCTAGAGAGGAAGAATTTCTGAGCATGACCTATCTGCCAGTTAAAATCAATTAAGCACCAAGAGAGTCATAAACAGGCCCAGGGCTGGACTCTATTGTAAAACTTCCAGGAAAATTAGAACAAAGAAAAGATGCTAATTTCTCACAGTAGAGAGAAACCATTCTTTTAATTGGATCAGGTTATTTTTTTTATCTCCTGGATTTTAAAGACTGACCAGAACAATAAGTACTTCCAATAAATTTTAAGCCAATCGATGTGACTCAAAGGATTAGAGAACTCTGCCATTCTTTTACCCGACAGGCAGCAAGGATCAGTGAACTAGCAGAGGGCTGTGTCAGCCGTGCTGAATAATGTTCATGAGGCAACACCTACTGGGAAACCTCACAAAGATTACAGAACTTCTCTGAGCCTCCATTTTCTCTTTTAGGAATTAATACTCTGTATACAGAGACAGAATGTTATGGTGTCTTTAACAAGTCTACAACACACATATAAACAAGCATACACATCTGTGTATTCATATATGATATATATTATATATAGTATTTTTTACTTCTCATCTTGGGTGCTAATTTCATTAAGAGATTGATAACAAATAACACAAAGGGATAAGTTTATTCTATCTAATGTCTCCTTCCTTTTTTCCAAGGTAAATGAGCCAGTGAAGCTGACTGTCTGTCTTTACAATGTATCAAAAAGAAACAATGGCTGAGTTTTATCATAACATGGTACGTTGGTTTATTTTTGTGTCATTTAAAGAAATATTTCACTCTTCACTGATTATGAAAGTAATATATGCCCATCGTAGAAAAACTGGAAAGACAAAAAAAAAAAGATCATTCATACTCTTACCACAGAAAGACATACAATTAACATTTTGGTGGAGTCTTCTAATATTTTTCTACACTTCTTTTTTTACCGACTTGTGATTTTACTGTAAAAGCAATTTTATAGCCACCTTTTAAAGTAAATTTTATAAGATTTTCCCCATTAAAAATTTTTGTAAACATGAACAGATTATTGGGGGGGGGGTGCAGGTGAAAATGATTAGGTCTTCTTTTTTGTAAGATTGTCCTAAGGAGACTACACTGGTGGGGATGAAGTTGAAGACATGGAAACAAATAAGAAGGCTGTTGCAATAATCCAAGAAGATGATGATATTGGCATTGGAGGAAGAGGAAGGGGCATATTAAGGGAACAGAATCTACTGCTTTAATTTCTCTGGTAAACTTCAAGCCAGTTGGTGGTGCTACTGCATTTATCTCCCGTGACACACAGTTCTGTTTTATCATTCTCCCTTCTCCTTTCCCTTCTGTTTCTCATTTACCTTTTTCTCTAGCCACCCGCCCCACCCCCCCCCCCCCCCCCCCCCCCCCCCCCCCCCCCCCCCCCCCCCCCCCGCCACAACCTCACCAATGTTCCTTACTCATGACTAGGTCTACCAGTGATACCTGAGATATGGCTTAACTCTTTGGTCTTCTAGAATCCCAAACCCTGAAGGCCCTACGGGAATAATGCATTATGACAGATGAGTGGTCTAATGTAGATGTCACAGCCACTACCTAATAAAAAATAATAAACCACAAAAAACTTTCAGGAACTAACACTAAAAGCCCCAATACAAGACAATCTCACTTTTATTCCTCTACCATTTAAGACCATTAAGGATAAACAAGTAATACACAAAAGGAGGCCAAAGGAATGATTACCAGAGGGGACAGGGAGGGTGGATGCGTAAAAAGGTGAAGGGGAGCACAGCCAATAACATTGTGATAAGTTTGCATGGTGACAGATGATTCCCAGGATTAGTGGGGTGATCATACTCTAAAAATGTCAAATCACTATATTGTACACCTGAAACTAATATAACATTGTATACCAATTCTACTTACATTTTTAAAATGTAATATAAGAAAGATAAACAAGTAATAGATAAACCTGAGGGGAGAGGGAGTGTAAACAGTGGTCACAGTGATTACAATTCTTACCAGTCTGCTGTGAATTGATGCATTTCACTAAATAAAGTAAGTTCTATTGTAAAGAGTGATACAGTAGGACATTTTTTCAGTTACTTGAATAGGATTAGTGGGTGTTGTGATAAGCACTTAGGACCAGGAATATTGGGTTTTACAACCCTCCCACCCCTGGGGCTATCACATGGAGATGTTCACTAGCTATTTGCCAGAGGAGTGGCCTATTCACTATCATGGAAAAGTTTCTGTTACCAGGAGGCAGGAGAAAGCAGTGACTAGAACAGGCTGCGGTCACCTCTACACCACCCCCAGTTCCTCCTCTTCCCTCCATCGAAGGGAAGAAGGCGAGGGACTATATTTTCCAGAATTCTTTGCTTGCAGGGTTCCAGACTAAGCTCTGTCATTGACAGGCGCTGCAATGAGATTTAGAAAGAGGAGGAAAAACATCATTTTCTGCAGGGGCTAGTGCACCGGCCTGAGCAGACAGAACGCATCTCTGTGTGTTTAGCCGACAGCTTCCAAGCTTCCTCCCAAGACTGAACCATTTTGCGCTGCAGAAAGCGGAAGTCATCAGCAGTGAACTTCCTGCAATTCCAGACCATCTAGATTTTCTGAAAATCACGGGTGGCCTTCCTGCGCTTTGCCCTCCAAGTCCTGCTGATAATCTCATAAGCCTCTAATTCCCTGTGGTAAATCGCTTCCTGTTCAGATGACCTAAAATGATTTCTGCTCTTCCGAATGGACTGAGATTGACAGAGTGAGGACAGGTCTTAGGTACAGAAAGTATAGGTTGAGTTGAGCCCACAACATACTATCTGAAGAACCTTGTACGAGTTTCTTCAATACCTGAAAAATCATTTTTCTTGTTTATAAAAATAGGGATAATAAAACATCTGCCTTTCTTACCGGGTGTCATCAAAACTCTCATCAAGCATTAAATAGTTTAAGCATGTAACGAAAGCACTTAGCAGACTGCCTAGGGGAAATAAGCTTCCCTCAAAACGTTAGCTATTCATCTTAGATATGATGAGCTATTATAATACTAACAATAATGTGCTCAACAAATAGGTGTTTCTTTCCTGTCCTCGTGGTCAGTGCATGCTCTCCTTAGAAGCTATAACTCAGGACATGTCATTTGGGCAGGGATAATAAAGGTAGGGTTTCTGCAGCCCCAGTTTGAAAAGAATAATCGTGAACTCTGATCAATGTCAATGACCCACAGCATGACCAGTGCTGGATCTGATTACGACTCTCTCTGCTGCAACAAAATTCCTCTGGTTGGCTGATGAAATAGAGGCTTGAGTAGCTGCTGGTTAGACTAGAAGTTGGGAAACCCCATTCCTCATTCTTCCAATTATTGCTCTGTG
Organism: Mormoops blainvillei; assembly: GCA_004026545.1. Classification (NCBI taxonomy): domain Eukaryota; kingdom Metazoa; phylum Chordata; class Mammalia; order Chiroptera; family Mormoopidae; genus Mormoops; species Mormoops blainvillei. The sequence goes on along the minus strand of PVJD01000190.1, from coordinate 16,643 downwards.
TTCTGGAATCTGCTTCTTGGAAATGGTCTGTATCTCTAGTTTTCTGTGAATGGGCAGTAAAGATTCAAGAGAAGGATGGAAGTTGGGAGACCCGCTGCATTTGAAGATGGTTAATTCAAAGAGAATCAGCACCAGATTGATCCAACTCTATCCTTCAGGAAGAAAAGGCCATAATCGTGAACCCTTTAGAGCTTCTCTGTGACATTAGTTTAAAGGATTTACAAAACTGAAGAGGAGGTGACTGTTTTAGCTTTATGATAGAAACCTTAAATACTTAAGAGTATTGTGTATTACAGAGAAGCTTGGTAAAATGTTAGAATGTACACAGAGAGGCTTCTTCACTTCCCAGTGGGGGCCCACTGGTGAGGCAGTGAAGAAGGCTGCAGTCCTGGTTCTGCCTAGGAAGGGGCTGTTGGTGTTACTTAATGCTCACTTGTTTCTGCTCACCCAGAATTTGAGCAAAGCCATGCTTTGTCATTTTTCACTGTAAGCAACATCTCCGAGTCACTAGTTCCATAAGGAAGGGCAACAATGTGAATTACTCCCCAGAGTAAAGATTATTATGGTTCAGGAGAAGGTAACAGGGTGGCCCTCTGGGAATGTGCTGGGATGGATAACGCTCCAGCCTTCAGTTCTCACGGGGGTTTCGTTGCAGGGTATAAATGCTTTCCCTTGAACCCATATCTCCCAGGATTCCTAAAGGTTCAACTCCTCCTTCTTTTATTTTTTTTCTTTTCATGTAAACTTCAACTTATTTTCACTTTCCATTTTCTTTTCCAGTAGAGTTAAAAAAACAATTTCAATTAGCCAAGTTAGAGATGGCAGTTATCTCTCATTTCTCCTCTTATTCACATTAGTTGATTGTACAATGCAGGTAGGATTCTCCTGCTCTTAGAAATGAGGCTCCAGAGATATTTGGCTAATGAGTATCATGAGTATAACTAGATTGGGACCCAGTGTGCTAGCTTCCAAGATGCGAGCAGGGGTAAAGACTCATCAGGCATTTCTGGCTGATTGTCTTTACATAGAAACCCTGGGCAGAGGAAAAGCATCCCGTGGTGTGCAGGGAAGCTGTGTAGATTATTTATACAAGGGTTCATAGGCTGAGAACCCTGCTGGGATGAATGGGGGAGATTTTGAGTCTTTAGCTCCAGAAATCCTCGTCCTGGTTAGAACAGGAGACTGAAATCCCAGGACACAGTGTCCCCAGCCCATCTTTTCTTTATAGCAAAGGGTGGCTCTTTGCTATAAAACCCCCTAATCAAGGCTGTGTTTGTTTTCTTGAATGACTCACAGTGTCCCTCTCCTGGAAAGGTTCAAATTTTGGCTTTCTCTCTGACTGGCCTACAGAGGCCCCCAGGAGGCTCTGAAAGAGAGACGGTGTGGCACAGCCAAAATGCTCAGAAAATAAAGCCTATATTCTCCAAAATGGGACTCTACAACCAAAGTCAACAGAAGGAAAAACAGAAGCAACAGATTTATCATTACATGATCAGTGCTGGTCTCGCAAAAAACTATGAACTAACTTTCTGTATTTTTAAAAATAGTCTTCTTATTTATCATTTTTATTTTTCTGTTAAAGAGAGATTTGGGATCAAATTTTCTAAAACACTAAATATTAAAATACAAGAAGGAATAATAGTGCTCTGGTTGGGTGGCACAGTTTGTTGGAGCATCATCCATTACAACAAAAGTTTGCGGGTTTGATTCCCTGTCAAGGCACATGCCTAGGCTGCCAGTTCTATCTCTGGTTGGGGTGTGAATAGGAGGCAATCGATTGACGTCTCTCTCTCTCTCTCTCAAATCAATAAACATTTCCTCAGGTGAGGGTTTGAAAAAAGAGAGAAAGAATAAAACTTAGGGCTTTAAACATGTAGTATTCATATCTACTGTTATATCCAGAAAAAACACTACTTGAATGTGTTTGATTGTGACATTGACAGTTCACTTACTATATGCTAGTTACTGGCCTAAGCCCTTTTAATAAACTATTGAAGTTAATCTTTACCAGAAAAATTGGGATTATTATCCCTATTTTACAGATGAGAAAAAAAAATCTTAGAGGTATTTAACAACTTACACAGGGCTGCACAACTAAAACTTAATAGAATCAGGATAAGAATCTAAAGAATTTTATTCTAGAACAGGCACTCGTAGCTACTATGCACACTGCCTCCAAGAATAAAGAATGTTTTCTGTGGCACCAACTTCTAGGCTCCTGTAAAAATGGTGGCCAGGCTTTGTAGTTGTGAGACAGTAGTTCCTCTTCCTCAACCAGATGAAACTTGGCTGTTGGACAGACCCTTCCATCTGCCACCATCCAGCATATGTTTTCTCTCACGGGCCAAGGTCCTGCTACTTCTTCACCATTCAACCTTAATCAGGTTAAATATCCAGTTCTTAACAACGGCTCTTGAAATAAGACAGTTGGGACCTTATCATAATACCTGTCAAGGAGGGAAGGGCAAGCCTTACAGAGAAGTGTATCTCCCCAAATGTCTTTGAAATACATGGGTTATTTTGTGAATTATCATGTGATCAGACTCAAAAGTTGCAATAATAAACAATTTACAATAATTTATTTTGTCTTCCACATAAGTTAATGAGGACCCTATCACCTTTCTACCCGGACCAGAGCAACGTGTTGTCAGTCTACACTGGGAAATAAGAATGTCTTCTATTTGTGATGAAATGTCAAGGTTATGAAATATTTCCATATCTATTTCTAACTTATTTTTCACTAAAACTGCAAGTTTATCCCCACCGTCCCCATTTATAGAAGAGTACATTGCAGCTCAGAGAGATGAAGTGCTTTGGCTCAAGGTCATGCAGATATGTTAGATGTGACACCTAAAACCCAAGTTTTCCATTTCAAAATCTAGTGTGCATTGCTATTATGATGTTACTTAAGGTAAAATTTCACTTCCATTTATTTTTATTCCTGGAGGTAAATATCCATAATGGTGTATGTCCTACACACTTCCTCACATCCTCTGTCTGGCTTTTAAGTAGGTAATAACCACCTAATCGACCCATGATGACTTAAGCTTACATAATCCCTTCTAGCTACAGGAGTCCTCTCTCATCATCTAAATAACTTTGAGATTATTTTTGACACTTATAATCAAGATTCAGCAAATCTGTTCTAACAGACAACTTTTAAGAAACTGAATAACAGCTAGTTAAGTGTTATTGTAGGCACAGTGCTGGATTAAGAAGGTGGAAAATGAACCCCCAAGAGTGTACATTTGAGCAAGCCACTGCCCTTCTCTGAGCTCAGTTTTCACATTTGAAATCCAAGGGCATTGGATTAGCATTAGATCATCTCTAAACTCTCACATTTTATGTGTACATTTGCTCAAGCTGAGATCTAAAGGAAAGGTGTGAATGTGGAGGCAACAGGAGACCAGCAAGAATAAAGCTGGCTCCTGCATTCCTCTGAACCACCGCCCGTAGGTTCCGGGTCACAAAAGGACAAAAACCGGGAAGAACTGGGAGAGCTCAGGGAGCTACTCCCAGAGGCATCCCCACAGGGCCTCACCTAAGCCACACAGGCAGAGCACCTCCCTCTGAAGAATTCCAGAGATGGGGCATCGACATCCTTCACAGAAATGGCTACCTACCACCAGTAAGTTCTTCCTCATATCTCCTCAACCACCCGCTTCATCTATGCCTTTTTCCTTTTCTTCCAGTTTCTGTGATCAAAAAATATTTGTTGGCAGCCTATGGCATAATAGCCAAACATAGTTAAGCTACGTGGCCAAGAATAGCACTCAAATTTTAAAGATGTTACAGGGAATCATTCCTTAAATAAGAGGAGGAAATCCTGGTTGGATCCCAGCATCCACCCTTTTCTCCCCAGCTGCATAACAACACTGTGGTTTGGGGCTTAGCCTTATCAACAAGGGCAGGTTCTGAGACAAATAAGCCAAGAGAGGGATTATGGGATTTTTCTGATCTCTCCTGCTCATAACTGGTTCAGAAATACAGGCTTGGGCCAATCAGCACAAGGCCTTAGTCTGACGGCAGGGAATGATCTGTTCAGGACCGACTCTTGCACACAGTCTCGGAGACCTTGTCTACTACGCCAGCCCTGCTCATTCATATCCAGCCTCACTGGCCTCTTTGTTGTTTCCTGAACATGCCCTGAGGGTCTTTGTCTGAGCCGTTCCCTTTACCTGGAGGGAGTCTCCCTACACACTCTAATGCTGACTCCCTCGTTTCCTTCAAGACTATCCCCTCTCAGTGAGACCTACTCCGAACATCCTATTTGAAACTGCAACCAACTCCTTCATCATTCTAGGTTTGTTTTCTTGTTTTCCTTCCCCTGCCACCTTACTGCATAATGCTTTAAAAATATTCTATTGTATATAATATTTATTACATTTAACGTCACATGTTTCCTCTCACTCTCATGTCGGTACCTAGGGATCTTTCCTGTATTCACTGCCTGGCCCTAACTGCTTACCGTAGTGCCTGCCTGGCTCGTGGTTGGTACTCAATACTTCCTCTTCATTACACATTTTGGTAAACAGTCACATCTGTACCCATTCTACTTGGGGTATATTTTACTTGCCTAAAGTTTGATGAATTTCAAATATAGAACAGATAATTATATCATGATGAACATAATTAGATGATCAGTTATGATCAATTTTGAGAGTAACAGGAGGAGCTATTAACAATGGCCATGAGAAAATTTAAATAGTCACCACCACGGGCAGCCAGAGCTTAGGGTTACCCTATTTATTGGAGAGCGTGGCCCAGGGAACAAGAGCGAGTAACTATGGAGAAAAACAGGAAAGGAAGGCGGGCAATGTCCTCGAGCGGCCTCCTGCTCCGGGCACCTGGCTGCTGGAACCTGGGGACAGTCTAAAGAGCCACATGCAATGTCTCAGAAGCAGCTGTGCAGAGAAAAAAGACAGCAGCACTTAGGCTTTGGTCTAATTAATGGTTCACCCACAGGGCCCTTCCAGGCTGTACATGCACATGTGCTGAGTGGGTTCCTATGGGGCCCCTGATACAGGCCTCCTAAGAAGCAGGAGGCCTGTGGCACAGACCTGGTATGCGAACCACTGGGTAGAGGAAGAGATCACTGCAGGCAACTGGACTAAGAGACAGGTAAGGCCAAGGGAATGGAAGGAGACCGTAAGTGCAGCCCAACACCGTGCTTTATTTTATACTCTAAAGTATGAGATAGTGCTTAACTCGCTGTCCGGAGAAAAATACAAAGGGCCAAGAGGACAAGAAGCCTGTCCAATGTGGTAACTAGGGCTTCTATTTGCAGGCTGGGTTTTTGGTTTTGTTTTGTTTTGTTTTTAACTTAATTCATGTCTAGATTTCTTTAAACCTTCTACAATTCTTAAAAACAAAAATGCTCTTAAATCCATGCATAGTCACCTTGTGTGGTAGTGGGGAGTCATACTGCTTTAAAAAGTTTCTTTGTTTTGCTGGTTTCTTTCTCCCCATGGGTAACATGGCTTTCTATTGCAGGTAACAACATAAAACATATCTCTACACAGCTGAGATACCGTATCTTTCTTGGCATTGTGGTCTCCCCTTCTCCCTTTCTCTAGTCCACGCCCCCTTTCTCCAGCCCCCTTTCAGGCTATGCACAACGAAGACACACGGCTTTGGTAGCGCATGACCTACCTGGGCAAGAGCTGCAATGAAGCTCTTCCTAAGGGGGGAATGGACCCCAAGTCTCCCACAGCATTTGGATTCTCAGGCTTTCAAAACTGCTACATCAGCATGATCCAGAAACAACACAGAATATCTCTATGTTGTCTACACATAAAATAATTTTTTAAAAATTCTATTGTGATAAAATTAAAATATGGAACCCAAGGGTGTTCCGAAGTGCTACCTAGAGGTTTCCTGCGGCAATTCCGTGAGATATTGTTCTTGAGCTTCAGCATTGTCCTAAAAGCAGTGGATCCTTGCAAGTGGCTGCTTTTCTCTCTCTGAAAGAGCTACAAAGTACAGACGTGCAATTTAGGTGTACAGTGTGGGAAAAAAAAAAGACTCTTAGAGAAGTAGATGGGTTTATGGGCATATACAAATTTCACAAAGATCTATTTATGGACCATTATTTTTACCTGAACTTGGGTGCCCATTGGGAAGGCTAGAACTGGCTAAAAAGGGTTCACTGGACTGAGTAGTAAGGGCTGAGACCAGTCCTGAGGGTGCAGGCCTCTTGTGTGGTAAACTCAGGCCCTCTCCAGGCTGACTGAGCGTGGGAAAGAGCCAGGTATCCGCCAAGCCCTGAAACTGCAGCACCTGCCCTGGCGAAATCCTACACGTGCGTCCCCTAAGGCAAGTCTAGACCAATTTTAAGCAGGAAAAAAAAAATGTTTTTACAATGGTAACACATTCTCCCCCACCCCAACCCTGAGGATATGAAGTGATAATACTTGAAACAGTACACTAAGAGAAATAATTAGGAAATACTTTACAAAGAGGGAGAAATAATAATTTTAAAATGTTAATATATTAATTAGGAGATAGTATCTCTAATTTCACAGAGAAAAGGAATCCCTCTTTTTGGAGTTCAGCGAACTCCAGAAACTTATTTTCAGCGTTTCTCAAGGAGCTGTCATTTGAACAATTTCCTTTCTTTCTCAAGAAATGAAGAAGACCTATCTTGAAACTTCAACTTAGCAATTACTAGAACTGCCCTCTTTCCTAATGGAGCACATGTTCAGAAGAATATATAAAAATATTCTAATGTTGTTTTGATCTGTCTCTTGCATTTTGTAGCCTCAGACATGCAGTTTACTCACCCTCAGGGCTCATTTTGCAAGAATTTCAATCTCTTTCATAAAGTCTTGTGGTATTAATTAACCTATAAGATATCTAAGCAAAACAACCAATGCTTTCTCAGGGCACTCTACTTTAAAGCGAAATTAGCCCCTCAACTGAGACACAAACATTGAACCCAGCTTTGAACTCAAGCTTCAGCCATTCACCCTTTGAAGAAGGTATAGGCTCTCTTTTCTTATTCATAGCCTGTGTCCGTGGGTCAATTATTCTACCTTACCCTCCTTACTCTCTTCCAGGCTCTGATCAATCACAGTTGCCTACCATATGCTGCCTGTGTCCCCTTCAGTCTTGTTTTAATTCTAGAGTCACAAATCACGGCTCTGATGTGCTACCTTGGAACAAAATACCGGCTCTAATTTGAAGGCTACAATGGTTCCCAGGAGCCAGCAGACTCAAAGTCATGGATAGAAAGGACCATTTCTTTCTTGATACCTGAGGTTAGAAAACAACCATATCTAGGGCTCTTAACCTGAAGTCCTATTGGTGGGCTTTAGAAGGATTTTGGACTCCTATAATTATATACAGAATTATATTTATGGTCATTCACTTGCATTTTTTTCCGAGGAAAGAACAGTTCAACTTCATCAAATTTTCAAAGTTGTCTATGACACTCCCAAGATTAAGAACCCCTGAAATAAAGAGTTTCTATGACTGACTCCTCTTAGTTTTACACTTAAAGAAATGTCAATCAAAATCACAAGCGAACTCAGTCTTCCCCAATGTGGCCAGGTTTGCCGAAGGGATAACAATTGAGGTAGTTTTCGAAAACAACAAAAGAAAAAAATTGCCTATTGGGGAAAAAAAGGTATTGCCAAAGATGAATATAGTCTAAATGAACCCCAGACGACTTCCACATGCAGGGCCCTGAGATGAGTTTTAAACCGAAAACCCTGTGGCTCTCAGTCTTGTTTGCAGTGCAGCACCCTCTGATAGTCTCTTTTCTTCTACTTTCCTTCCTTTACAAAAGCAAAAAACAAAACAAAATAAAACAAAAACAAAAAACCTTTCATCCTGATGTGCAGAACAAATAAATACAAGTCTACAAATGCAAAATACCTCCTCTGCAGCTCCCTTTCCTCTCCTAAGCTGTAGACCTTCTCCTTCCATGGGTTTAGGTGTCATAGCCTTCCATCCGCAAGTCACAGACAACTAGTCTGACATTTTTACTAGTCATGTTATGGTAATCCTGTCAGCAGTGCCAATATCACAAACCAACAGCAACTAGTATTACTGAATACATGTTTCTGTGCTAAGCACTTTATATGCATTATCTTATTTAATTACAATCTGTCCTGTAAGTAGGTATTACTATCAACTCCATCCCACAGATGGGACAACTGATGTTAAGAAAGGCTAATTTATGTGTTCAGGGTCACGCAAGTGGTGTGACAAAGCTGGGACTCAGGCCCAGTTCTGCCTGACCCAAAAGCCCACTGTGTTATTTTAAATCACTGCTCTACAATGCCATCCTCACATAACTAAGCTAGAATGGAGTCTCCTCACGTTGCAAAGCCATTTCTCCAAAGTACAAATTTCACAGGTGCACTGCAAAAGATGCTACCATGATCAATACTTGAAAATGCAAATGCAATCATTATACTATGTTCACCTCAGAACACAAAAGCTTGATTGCATAAAAATGCTGCCTTTATTAGTAAACAGGAGAAGGTTGAAGCAGTCTTACAATTTCTGTATTGCTTTATCACTACTGGTTTAGAGTATGAAAATTTGATCAAAGCACCTTCTTAAGAATTCAGTTTCATTTATATTTTCAGTCCCCAAACATAAATATGGTGATGGTTTATATCAGGGACATTAAGGACACTTGTATAAAAATGGTATTAAAAGTTGCATTGTAATCCTCTTTTTTTTAAATCCAGTCGAATTTGAAGGAAAAATATACTTAAGTGACTCTAGAAGCCTTAGCTCGGCAAAATGCCCTTAAACAAAATATCTCAATCTGATTCAGATATTCAGGAATTACTTTTTCAGTGAAAGCACTTTTGTTGGATGTATAGTATCAAAACATCCAACATCCAACATCCAAGAGGTATAAAACTATAATTCGCAAGGTATGCCACTTAGAGAAAAAAGAGAAACTTTTCCTTCACTTACTTTGATGTTGTAAAAACAAATCCTGGTCCTACTTGTTGGTCTTTTGCCTTGGTGAGGTAGGAGATTTGATAGGAGAAGATTCGTCTGCACCCAAGGAGGGTCCTCCAAATTTTACTGGCAATTAGAAGAAAAGATATGAGTTATGACAAATCTCTTCATCACTCTCTGGGTAGAAAGCTCCCTACTCTTGTCTTTTAAAGAATCTAGTGATTACTCCAGGAATGGCTCAAAACGGAGACTCCTGCGCTGTGCTGGGCCAGACAGCGGCCTGGCTAAGTGGGGCCTCTGATCCGCTCGGCGTTCATTCTCTGCTCAGGCCACCACCACCAAGAGTCAGGCAGACAATTTGCACCTTAGCTCTGGCAGCATTTGGGAGGATTTTTCTGAGAGCTACTGCAATCAAGGATGATGGAAATCAGGTGCAGACACATCAGTCAGGAAAACAGCTTTGAAAACGCTCGTGGACCTGGCCATTCCTAATTTGGAGGCAGACTTTGCCTATTGACTGCTTGTTTGTTCACCTGATCTGCGACAGTAGCACTCTGCTCTGGCCCAGTGGGAAATTACTATCACCCTGGCTCGAAATCAGTCAAAACCAGAGAAATCACCATATGGTGTGGATCCGGGTTTGTCAGGGGATGTGGAGACAGCACACTGCGCAGGGTGTACGCATTGATGAAGCAGGTCCTTATTGGGTCATAGCTGGTGACAGAGGCGTGCTGGTAACTGATAGGATGCAAACTGCAGTTTTGAAAAGGTATCTCTTCATTTTTTAAGAAACCTAAATTCTTTAAAAAAAAAAACCCAAAGAACAAAGTTATATTCTGATACACTTTTATTTGTGTTCTCTAGGAAAAAAATAATTTATCTTATATTTTAAGATTACGAGTTGCCTAAAGATTACAGGTAAAGAAAGGATTCCATTAACTCACAATGTCAACCAAAGAATGTCTCCTTTCATGAATTATAGATTTTCTACAGTACTGTTTCATCTTAGCTGCCCACTTGAAGTGGCAGGGAGTTAAAAAAAATTCTCTTTAGTATAGTCTTTTTTCTTCTTTTTTTGCATGATGAAATGCTGTTACTATATTTCATCAATTCTTAGACTTACTTTTTTTGAACAATTTAACATTTCTGAAATGTGTCTTAAAATTTATGAGATATCATAATTTAGTTAACAGCATTTCCCTTTCTTAGTTTCAAGGAAATATGGCATTCCCATGGTAATTTGCCTAATATAAACCCCCATGTATCCTCAAACTTCCTTTCTTATAAATATGCCCAGTGCCGTTTTGAGATACATCAAAGGCATGAAGCAGCACTCACTCACAGCCGCAGCCGTCTCTGTGGCTGGCCAGCCTCTGCTTCCCCCAGCACACAGGACCTTCTCTCTGTTCCTCACCAGGGGTCCTGGCCAGTGACATACCCCGCTCCATCCCAACCTGGTCTCTCTCTACGCTAAAGATGAGCAGTCCTTACCATAGTGTCTACCAACCCACCCAGGCTACCTTGCTCTCAGTATTTGGTATGAATCTTTCCAGGGGCATTCAATAACTGCAAATAAAGCAAATAATGTTAAGAACTAAAAAGACTGCCCAAGAAGTTGTGTATGGGAAGACCTGGTGAAGGGGTCCTTAAATAAGGAATATGACTTAAAACATCCAAGCCCTGGGAACTTGCATATCAACCATAACAAGGGTGCTGGGATCATCCTTGGCATTAGAAAGACTTTGTAGAGGATGGTATTATGCCCAAAGATTAGGTTACAGTTGACCAAGTACCTGCAAAATAATAACAATGTAACATAACATAACATAACATAACATATTAAAGTAAAATAAAGCAAAAATTCCTCCCTTAACTCTCTAAATCAGAGGTTGCAAACTGGCAGCCCCAAGCTATAGATAGTTACCCCCATGTTTATTTGGCTATTTTATCTGCTCAAATGTTCTAAAAGGCAAACAAGGCATTTTTAACTCTGATTGCACCACAAGCTGCTTAAGCAGCACCATCAGTAAAAGCACCAAAGTCAGGTGACTGGGGAGAAAAATGCCGGGAAAACTGCTGCTATGTAGATAAACTCATGGGACATTTAATATGGGGCATAGGAAGTTACACCAAGGTGGAAAACCAAGAGCAGGACAGAATGGACTGTCCCGGTGAAGGTGTCTGGCCAGTTGTTGGCACTGGAGAGGGTGGCAGGAATTTAGGAGGCTGGAGACCCAGACCAGAGAGACACTCACTAGTGTGTTATTATAGCCATGGTGACAATGAGACTGAAGAGGCAAGACATGTAGAGAGAAAAGAAAAGCACCAAATATAGCTTTTCTGGGTGGACAGCCACGTTTAGGAGGTCCGAAGCGTAAAAGAAATCAGTGAGAGAGACTGAGATATAACTGATGAACAGCAATTGGAGGGTATCATGTCACGAATCCTAAGGCAAGAGACCCTTTAAAAAAATTGTTAAACACTATCAAATTCTGCTGAGAGGTCAAGGATAACAGCAGAAAAACGTGCAATACGGCAGCTGCAAGGTAACTCACAAGAATACTGTGGCTGGAACACTGGGGCAGAAGCCAGATTTTAGAGTTAGGAAGTGAATGACTGCTGAAGAAGAGAGAGCAGAAAGGCTTCTCTTTCGGGAAGTCACATGTTCTAGAAAACCTTCAAGAAACACAAACCATGTTCCTGATATACCCGCTCACCAGGAATTCCCATTTTTGCATGTTTGTTAAAATAATAAGTCATTTATTTTGTTTCAATACATCTTAGGAACTTCCTAGCTATATAGCTGAAAATCAACCTTTCTCCTACCAAATTAATCAATTCACTGTTTGTGCATCAATTACTCTTTGTGGTCAGGATCAAGGCTTTGAAATCGACCCTTTTCTAAGGTCAGCCGGAGCACTGCAGTCTGGCTTCCTCCTTGCCACTCAGCTGCTGCCCTTCTAGAATTTACTGAAAAACAATTCCCCTGCCAGGAAAATTTGCCAGTGCTATTTATTGATTTCAGAAAGCTGTGACAAACAACCATGATACCATGTGTGGTGAATTGTCAGAACATAGTGTGTCACCTAAAAACTCTCCATCGACTTAGGTCAACACGGTGGAGCCACCAAAGTATGGTGGTTTCAGGGCACACTAAATCTGCCTTTTAGTTGCTTCTCTGGAACCTCATCTGACTTCAAGCTTGATTTCACTTTAATCTTATTCTATGTCAATAACCAACTGCATGCATGCGCTCTGTGTAATGCCATGTCAAAATAAGTTTGGGGGCCATTTGGTTGATATTATGCTCCCTTGGAAGCCAGATTTATTCCATTGAAACAACTGTTACATATCGGAGTAGCTACCTCCTCCTCTGCCATCTACATTATGTTTTATCTGCTACGTGTTTGAGTTTGCCTTTTAGAACTAGTAATCTACAGTGAAATCACATAAAAGGGGATATAAAGCTGTCAGCAGGAGTGGCAAGATAGTCACTCTGAGCCAAACAACCTCTTTCTTCAAGCCTCTCCATCCTGAGCCCTAGGCCTCAGGAATTTTGTTTGGCCTGTGTACCCCATGATGGAGCTTAGGAGTTGAACTCATGTGGATTGAACTGGAGAAGACGATGAAGAAAAATGCCAGTTTATTAATTTGGTATGAGAAGCCTAACATTGTAATGGGTCAGGAATTCAGCACAGCCCTTTAGCACCTTCTCCTGTAGGAAAATCTACCTGGTGCAGAAGAGCAGAAGACACAGCCTTACGTCGGCCTGGCCTTTACATCTTATCTCCATTCACTGGCTGCCTGATCCTGGCCAATTAAACTCTCTGTGCTACAGTTTCCATAAAGGTAAAATTGGCACAATAATAAAGTGTTTTTCATGAGGTTATACCAGTGATTTTCAACCTGTTTCATCTCATGGCATGCATAACTAATTACTAAAATTCTGTGGCCCAACAAAAAATATATCTTTTTGCTGATATGACAAAAAATTAGGTATAATTGTGATTCATTCACACTAGACAGCTATTGTTGTGTTTGCTGTTGCATTTTTTTTTTATTTGACAATCTAAGGAAAAGAGGTCAGTACCTCGGACCCTATAGTCAGGTATTGCATGTTTAAAAAATTTTGCAGCACACCAGTTGAAAATCACTGGGCTATAGTGAAGATCGAATGAAGAAATTCATGTAAAATGTTTATCACAATGATAAGCAAATGCTGAAAGAGTATTTACTGCTACTGCTATACAGGAAGATGATTCCTGATCAGATTCTTTGGTGACCAGGGTATCAGAGAAACCCTGACTTGATGGAGGATCTTACTCCATCAGTATTTGCATCTTGGCTACTTGTCATGCATAGGAAGAATCACCTCTGTGTAAGGCTGTAAAATTATTCTTTTATATTTTAATCTAGTATTTCATCATTTTATTTTTCACATGGAAATCTTTGTTCCCTCTAAAATACATTTTGTTTGAGGAGCCGGCTTTATTTTGTTCTTAAATGGTTATTTAGTCATCCCATTTTCTTACATTTTTCTTTCTTTATTATTGCCCTCGAAGGATAAAGTTCTGGCAGTGGGGGCATACTTTCATACCATCTTTGCTCCTTGCTGGTATGACATTCTTCTGTAAGAATTTTATTTTTGTAACTTTTAAGTGATGCACATATGGCTACAGTTTTGGGTCATTTTACAGATCAATATCATGAACTTTCCCCAGAAAGGCAGAAAGCATTACATTGGGACATCCTTCTAGTTAGAGACCATTAGTTCAGCAAAAATCCTGCCATGTTACCCATCTCCCCTGAAAAGGGGCTTATTTCAACAAATGGCTACTTGGTCCCAGCAAAGGAACAAAGGATCAGGAGTCATGCATCTGAGTTATAACTCCGGAAAAAAAAAAAATGTAATCTCTGAGCTTTAGACTTCTCATTTGTAGAATGTATAAAATAATATCTGTCATTTTTCTCTCAGGGTTGTATAAGGATACAATCACATTGTAGAAGTGCCTGTACCTTGAGAAGCTAGTAGTGCTTTCCAACTTCTGGGGTGCTGTAGATGGTGTGAGGTTTAAGAGGTCCTTGACCCAACAAAGTGAGGTACCTCTTGATCACCTTGAAGGGAACTTGGGAGTTGTGGGAAAGGGAACCTACCTAGAAAATCGAAAAATACATTTGGAGAATTGTGAACAACATTGGTACTGTTGGATACTTTATGGAAAGTATGGGTAACCTTATCAGTATCTTTCGTTAGAAATGACTGGCTATTCGACCTTCTGCACGTTGGTGCAGGAAGCCATTGTGTAGTAATCACAGATGACATAAATAACTTGCGAGACTAATGGAACCAGGGCAGCTTCAAACTGTGTATTTACATCTCTTTCCTACAATCAGCTCTCCACTCTGCGATTCACACATACACACACAGAACCCTTGCCCACAGTCACTGTGGAGGCCATAGGCCTGTGCTGCTAGGTCTCCCTTCAGGGAAGAACCAGCCTGGAGGCGTTGCAGACTGCCTCCAACTTCGAAATCTGAGATCATTTTCAAAGCCTCTGGGTCCACTGTATTGTTCATGTTCTCCTGGGACAACTCCCAGGTGACGAAGCACAGTAGGGGAAATAAGTTCAGAAACTACTAAATTACAAACTGCCCCCAACAAGAACTTTGCTCTGGGGTTCCCCATCAGCCTGGTCAAGACTTCTCAGCTGCACTGCAGTCTGAGGCTCTTTGCTCCCAATCCTATTTCCTATCGTGTTGCAGGTGTCAGATCTTCATCTCAATCGGAAGTTCTCCCCACCAACTCCTGCTCCCTCCAAACTTTATCCTTCAGAGCTGTTTCCCAAATAAGTCTCTTGTACATCTAAGTCTGTCTTGGTATCTGCTTTTCTGAACACCCAAACTAATCACTACCCCACTCCTAATTTATGAGTGTTTCTTCTCACGAATTTTAGGAAGAAGGTCATTGCAGTGCACAACCCAAGGAGCGGGGAATTCATGTCACCCTCTGCATCAATGGTGCACTCTGAAGTTGGGCAATACATACTGCCATGGCCTTCCACAGCAGCCCTGTCAGACGGGAGTGGGGCTAGTGGACTGGATGAAAGATGGTGAAGGGGTTAGCCATAGAACATGTACACGTAACCAGTAGATACGGACAATGGTATGGTGATGGCCAGAGGGAAGCAGGGCTGGAGTGAGGGCTGGATGGAGGCGGGCAAATACTGTGAAATCTGTAATACTGTCAACAATAAAAAGAAAGAAAACAGCTTTAGTAAGGTATGAGCAGCCCTTAGATAAGTCTGCATACTTTTTTTTTTAATCTTCATTCAAGGACATTTCATCATGCTTTTAGAGAAAGAAAGGGGGAGCGAAACATTGGTAAGAGAGAGAAGCATTGATTGGTTGTCTCCTGCACACACCTGGACTGGGGATCAGGTATGCCCAGACCGGGGGTGGAACCCACAACCTAGATATGTGCCCTGACCAGGAATAGAACCCACAACCTTTCAGTTATAGGACAACATTCCAACCAAGTGAACCACACTGGGCAGGGCTGCAGACTTTTTATTCACAGAATGCTGCTTGAGAGTTTCTGGAGCACTCCAACTGGAGTTGCACCTACAGTACCAGAATGGTCAGTCTAATTGGCAGCAATTATTTCAAAGCCTTTCCAGTGGTGATAAATAGTGTTCTGAGGCACAGGTCTGCAAGATTATTTTTCTGTGAAGAAAGGAAACCATAGAGTGCATAATGTTGGCCTTGCAGGCCACATAGAGTCTTGCCATACTTATTCATTTCCTTCATTGCACTGTGAAAGCAGTCAGGGATCAGATGTAACCTGAGTGGACATGGCTGTGTTCCAGTAAAACTATGGTTACTAAAATTTAAGTTTTATATAATGTTTACATGTCACAAAAAGTAGTTTGATTTTTTTAGCCATTTAAAAATGTGAAAACCATTCTTAGTTTGATGGTGAACCAAAAAAAAAAAAGGCAAACCAAAAAAACAAAAACAAAAACAGGTGGTAGGCAGGACGTGGCCTATAAGATAGATTTTGCTGATCCCTGCCAAGGGCAGATCAGTGAGGGCTGCTGCTGGTTCTGGGGTGTAGCCCTTTGGTCTAGTTTGGCCCTGACGGGGATACTGGATCAGTCTTGATCTGAAAATGATCAGTTTGAGAGGAAGGGGAGGAGCTCATTACAAAGTTCCCTGGTATTCCTTTGACAGGATTACTACCTCTGGGTTCTCAGCCTTACCCATTGTCAGTGTCACTGACATCGAAAAGCTACACTGTAATGCCTGCTAGTTTCCTGCAATGTTCTGAACGTTTTCAAGGCCACCCCACTTGGATTATTAGGTTCAGGGTGAAAATCATAGTTTAAACCCTGAGATGGCACCTTCTTTCTGGACAGGCCCCTGTATACGTAACATGTAAATTAGACCTGGGGTATTCCTTGTTTTTATTTGTTTGCTTGTTTTGAGGGGGGGGGGATTGTATATTTTTAGGAGATACTGCGAAAAAGATAAGAGAAAAAAACCCTTAATTTTATACCACATGCTACTAAACTAAGTTCTGGTATGAAAATGCGATATTCTGTATGGTTTGTTGGCTCACACTGTTCTCTGATGCCATGTCTAATGTTTCCGGCCTGACCTTTCCTAAGGTTCTGCTGGCTTTCATTGGGATTTAAATGAAAGGGCAAAGCATTTCGCAC